>PVIC010013651.1:0-37752 GCA_004025085.1 Thryonomys swinderianus
AATTCTTGAAACTCAGAAAAATCCTTCCACCCCATCCCTACCTATTAAATGGGCTGGGAGCAAATTACTTCACCTAAGCCCAGTTTCTATAATTAAATGGAGCTAATAGTACCATATCCTTAACAGGATTATTCAGAAGTTGAATGAGGCAGTGCTTAATATGTATTAGTCATCTGTTAAAAATGAAATAAGCAAAAGTAAAGGGTATAACATGTACTAAGTGGTCAGTAAATGTTACCACCTTTCCCCCTGTTCAAGCATGAGAAAGAGAAACCATGGCTGATTTAAAACTCAGCCTACGCGCGTCCACCAATGCAAGCCGCTGTGCCACAGACAGGGAAGGGACACGAGTGTGAAGTATGGTTTTAATTTCTTGGAGAAGAGTATTTTTTTAAAAGCATTTCTTATTCTAGTATTTTTTTTTTTTCAGTTTTCATTTTCAGCTCTGCTAGTCACGGAATAGAAAGAGGTATTTATGGCAGTCCATGAGAAGTGTTCTTAGCAAGGAGAGGAACATGTATGACAATTTGGAAAGACAAAACAGGCCAAACCATAAAAGCAAAACTGTATTACAAAAGGCCAGAAACTTCCAAAGTAAATGATGTGTTCACTAAATGTTAAGCAGACTTCACAAGGGCATAAAAAGCAAAGAGGTCCAGGAACTGGGGAGCTCACTTCTGCTTACGTCTTAGCACAGGCTGGGGAACTTCCACTTAGGGGCCAGAC
This sequence comes from Thryonomys swinderianus, assembly GCA_004025085.1. Lineage (NCBI taxonomy): Eukaryota > Metazoa > Chordata > Mammalia > Rodentia > Thryonomyidae > Thryonomys > Thryonomys swinderianus. Next base: position 727 of record PVIC010013651.1, read on the forward strand.
CTAAAATGTTGTTTCTTTAATACTCAGAGTGAAACAGCTGCTGGAGTCCAGCAAATCATGTTCAACAGTGGGACTTTCCTGAATATTACAATCTATCCAGAGTAGGCGTCACTCTTCAAAGTTTAGAGATCAGCAGCTGAAGAGCTGGGAACAAGTACACTATGGACCCACTGATAAACTTTCAGTAGGAACGCTGACTATGACTTATCAGCAGTAGGAACGCTGACTATGACTTAAGGTAAATCACGCACTGCTGGTGAACTTTCAATGATACAAATAGCTGCCGCGGCACATGTACCATAGGTTCGCCACCTCTGACTCTTCAGACCTATAATAAGGAAAGTTTTGATTACATCACACTTTAATTTAGAAGAAATAAAACTGCATGAAGCTAATACATAATATCCAAGCCCTGGAACTCAAGTAAATCCTAAGAGCAGGGCTTCCACACTAACAAACCCCAAATCTTCCCCCACCTGCTTATCTTCCTCTCTTACCATCTTGTCTTAGTCTTTCCCTGCCGCCAGTATTTCTCTCTGCCAAGCTGTCCTACGACTCTTAACTGCAGCCTTTCTTCCTTTTTCTGCCACACCTCCATCCTGCATTGCACACAGGGTTATACCTTTACATCACTGAGAAGAATTTGTGTCTATTTGACTCCATGTGTACATGCTCTAATTTTTTAAAACTTTACTAAATATTTCTCTAAGGGGAGAAAAAGAATATAAATCAAGTTACTTTTTCATACATAATCCTGGAGAATTTTTTAAAATACAAAACATTTCCGCCGGGCGTGGTGGCTCACGCCTGTAATCCCAGCATTTGGGAGGCAGAGACAGGAGGATTGCTGAGTTCCAGGCTTGCCTGGGCTCCATAGTGGGCTCAGAGCTAGCCCGAACTACAAAGCGAGACCCTGTCTCAAAAAAAAAAAAAAAAAAACCATTTCCTTAATCATGCTCAGTGGCTCTCTGGGTACATAGCTTGAAATTTTAAATTATAGTATTTATGCCAAAATTTAATCATAGTAAATGTAAACAGAATTTGATTTACAGTAGTGGTTTGTACCACAGTGCTTCTTCAGTGGGGACAGAATTATTCTACAACACCATCTGTTTTTTCCTAACAAACTGTGCTTACACACAGTTTAGTTTGGGAGTTGAACTTAACACATCTACAGCAAGAAGATGACAATAGTTTTGTTCCAAGTACAGTGCTTGGTACCTCACTTTGGTTTGAAGCTGCCAAAGACTACTTCTACTTTACAGTATTCCTGCTGCTGGCCAAATTGAAGACTCAAAGGTAGCTGTGTGGACACCTGTACCTTATACCAACGGGACATGTTTCCTGATCTGAGGCCCCATCTGAAAGGGAAAGTAGAGAAAGAAATTCCTATGGAGCCAAATTTGTCCAATGGCCAGAAAATTCTACCTAACACATTGCTTAGATCTTAGCTCAAAACACAAGTTATGAACCATTCACAATCATTATAGTGAGCAACAGGATTAATATATGTTCTGCCAAACAGGATTAAATCACATGGTTTTCTAACTAAAAAACTGGACAACTTTATCTTGTCATACTATGGCCCATCAAAAACCATTTAGTTCCTCCCTCTCTCTGATAAAGGAAATAAACTTAATTTGAATAGAATTTTTTTTTCTTACCGTCAAAGGGTACTGTAAGAAGGCATGATCAGGGACACAGGCAGGCAAACTGCAAGCAAGACATGAGCCAAGAGAGAAAACCATCCCTGAAAAAGGCATCATCGTCTCAGGCAAATGTGGGGTCGTTTCTGGACAGCCATTTTGGACAAACTCTGGCCTCTTCTTCAGTGTGTCACACTGAGTCAGAGGCAGACGTCCTCCTGTGGTACTCACTTCCTGTCTGATTAATTTGTTGTTTGTTCCTTCCTCCTTTGCTACAGAAAAAGAAACTAGATTGGTTTTATTTAAGAAACAAAGAAAATAAAACCCTAAATTAAAACAATTACATTTCCTTCCCAAAAGACAATATAGCCCTTTGTTATGGTGACAAGAGTTCAGCACCTCTATCCAGTTAACAGCCTGACTTTATTTTAGACACCTCTACAAAAATAACTGTTCATGGGACTTGAGAGTCTTCAAAGGAATTCTAAGTGAAAGCATCACTCATAATTCCATTTAGTAATAAGGAGAAGAGTCACTCAAGAAATAAAAGCCCTTAAGTACACTGATAATTAGTCTAAGTGATCCTTCCTCATCTACAGAGCATTCAAGTACACAGGGAGAAAGTTACACATGCAGATGAAGAGAGCAGGTCAGGTGTACGAAAGCAAATGAGTTTTGAAATGTGGTTTGGGTTCCTAAATCAGGATGACTGATACACAGCTCAAGTCAGCTTCACAGCTCTCTAGATCAACAGGTTTCTGTCCTCCGTACTTAATGAAAGAACAATAACTCTCCCGGAAGATGCTTGACAAAAGCATACAGGAAATGAGGACAGAAGGAGAAGTCAGACTTCTCCCTTTTTAAGGTCTCTAAGAGGCAGGCGGCAATGGAGTGTATGTAGACAACACCATGTCAGAACCCTGATTTAGTACATACTGTACAGAGCAATCTGAAAATGCTCGTCATTTTTTTCTTGATACATCTGAAAGATTTAGACTTATAACTGCAACATATACAATGTGACTCTGAGAAGAATATCACTGGAAGAATGAAAAACAGAAGCATATTTCAACAACTAACTGTACTGTCAAACGTGCTTGTTGGTTCCTGATTCTGCTGGGTTCACAGCAAGGAGACGTGTGAAGACCTGATGTTAGCAAACCTTCCCTTCCCTGTAAATGCTGTGCTGGGTAGACCAGTGTTCTTAGCCCAGGTTGCTGTTGGAAAGGTGTGGAAACAGTTTCAGTTGGAGGACTATGGGATCCAGGGAGTGGGGTCAGGACAGACACCGAAAGAGCCCTGACTGAGAGCTCTGGGTGGATGATGTCTAAAATTCTTTCAAACTCTAAATTCTCTGAGAGCTGAATTGGATTGAATGAGGAGTCTCGTGTCAGGGACACAATTCCCGAAAGTGGAGCATGCGAGGACTGACAGTCACTAGAAGCAGTAGTATTAGCTGAATGTCCCCTCTGTGTCTGGAGCCATTTGAAGGGCTGCATTCCTAACAGGGCTTAGAATCTCAAAGACAATACATACAGGAATAAATACAACATGAGTTTAGACAGAGGCAAATGCTTGTCCTTTTTCATCTGCAAACCCTTGGGACAAGACAGAATCTGATCACTTCAAAATGTCTCAGTGAATCTATAGAGGAAGTCTAACTATAGTTATCTAAAAAGAGAACACGGGCCATGAGATGATTTTTCTGTGTAGTTACAGAATTATTTCCGAAGTTCACTAAGTGAGGCACTCACACAAACACATGCACACATACAGTTCTTGGTACACCGTTAGCGACAGCTCAGTGAGAAAGCAGGGTGTCACTTACAAGGCGGGAGCTGCGAGAATACAGGCCTGTAGTTGTGAGAAGGCTGGATCTCGTCCAGTGATGGCAAACCTCTGAGAGCTTTCAGTGGTAACAAACAGCCTGCTGTGGCGTAGCTTCACACCACTGGTCTAGTCCGTGTTTACTGAAAACTTGGTCAAGCAGTCAACACTGGACACATTTACTAGGTATCTACTCTGCACAAGAGGTCATGAATTGTATGATGCTTCCCCTCTGATTACCCCTTCGGTGTTTCTGGTTTCACTTAAAAAGTCCAAATTCTTTGCCTTTAGGCCCCCAAGGACCCATGTGAGCCACCTCCCTAGCGTTCTGACTCCACCTTAATACTCCCTCTTGCTAACTTTACCTCCTAACCCTCTGTTCCTGAACCGCACCCAGCTCATCTGTATCCTGCAAGTCCCCTTGTCCAGGACTCCTCTCTTGGTTCCTTCACATTCTTTAATGTCAGCAAAAAAAGTCCCATCTCTCCTGTTCTCTCTTCTTCACAGCACATGTCACTAGTTATTTACTTGTATGTCTCTCCCCACCAGACTTCAAGGTCCACAAGAACAGGGACTGGATCTGTCTTGTCTCCTGCTGTTGCCTCAGGATCTAATACAGGATCTAACACACTGTCTAATACCTGGTACATGCTCAATAAATAGTGTTTACTGCACAAAAAGGAAAATCAGTATCTCACACAAATTCTATCAAGACATTCCTTTATTAGCTTAAGTCTGTTCCTCCTGAAATGATGCCAGGTTATATGTAAGCCTTCTTAGGAAAAGCTGTTACAGGGCTCCTTGCCAGAGGAGAGCCTAGTAGGTGAGACATGCTGGCCAGGTGAGCTCAGCAGTGGTGCGAGGTCATGCAGCACCAATGGCTTATAGCACTGGATAGCATGAGTGAGAAAAATGAGCTAAGAAAGTTAAAACCAATCTGAAAGGAAAAGAATGGGAAACAAAGCAGGAAAAGATAGAGATGAGATCACGGGGCAGGCTGGTCAGAGTTCCCGCCACATGGCTGACCTCAGTCACCGAGCATGCCACCTGCCTCCTCAGGGGACAGCACACAGGTGTTGGGTGGACCAGTGCCACCTGCCGCGACAGTGGAAAGCAGTATTCCCAGGCCAGCGGGAGCTTCTCCTGCAGGCGAGTTCTTTTAAAAAAGGAATTTTAGGGCTGAAAGAAACCACAGAGATGAAAGCCCATATTATCATCAACAGATGAAGAAATGGGGGCCCGAGAGCGGCAGCCAGCAATCTGCCCACTCCTCACACAAATGGCAGCGGCACAGTGGTGCCAGAATCCAGGCTCCCACTGCGGGGCACAGTGCGTACTGCTGAGACCTCATGTTAGGGGGAGCAGGGTGATGCCACCTACCTACTAAGTGCAGAAGAGGCAGAAGAAAGAGGAGCAGGAAAAGGGTAGAGGAGCAGACAATAGCATTTGTGTCACTGTGGCTGCTGTAATCAAAGGCCTGGAGACACAGGGATTAAGAGCTGAGACGACAAATCTGGACTTTGAAGAATTTTAGATCTTTATACCTTCCCTGCCCAATACATTGATCAGTCTGAACTTATGATGCATAAAACAATAATCAATAGGCCCTACAACAACCAGGTAATAAATCTCCCATATTAATCTACAGAAATAAAAACCAAGGGCACACAGAAATCCCAACAGTGTAGGATTCATCAGTCTTGGGAAAGCAGTAAAAAGCCACAGCCAACAGCTCTCTGCCAGGGGCCCCATATCAATAACCTCCTGAGTCCAAATCAGTGCAGCAGAGACATGTATAAAACACAAGAACATTCTTCTTTTAAAATAATTCTGGCTTGGGCCAAGGATTTAGCTCAGTGATTCCAGTGTCTGCCTCATAAGCACAAAGTCCCAAGATCGATCCCTGGTAACCACTGCCCAGCAGTCAGTACCACACACCACAATGCCAGGCATGGTGGCTCATGCCTATAATCCCAGCAATCAGGAGGCAGAGACAGGATTGCTGTGAGTTCGAGGCTTGCCTGGGCTACACAGTGAGCTCAGGGCCAGCCTGAACTTCAAAGCAAGACCCTGTCTCAAAAAAAAAAAAAAAATTTCTGGCTTGTTAGACTGAGTTTCCATGACTATCTCCTCATTACTTATTCCTACTTCCCTTTTCCCTTTGAATATTTTCTATTTCACAATATCTATCCTACATTCTAGAACTCATTCATATCTTCAGTTTCTCATACCAGAGAAAAGATATATTTATACATCTGTGATCTATTTATTTCACTTATGAGTATGTTGTCAAGGTATGTCCATTTGAATATAAATGATTCCAACATTCTTTATGGCAGAGTAATACTCCATATAAAAACTACATCTTTATCTAGTCTCCAGTTGATGGGCATTTGAGTTGTTTCCAAGATTTAGCTATCACAAACTGAGCTGCTATAAACATGGGTGCACATATGTTGCTGTGATATCTTTTAATTCATTCATGTATATTCCTAGCAGGGTTATAGAATAGCACGGTCAAATAGGACCTCTAATCCTGTTTTTTGAGGACTCTCCACACTGATCTTCACAATGGCTGCACCAGTCTACATTCTCACCAACAGAGGAGAAGGGTTCCTTCCTTCCCGCAGCCTTGCCAGCTAAATGGGTATAATCTTACTCAGAGAAAAATGTACAGTATCCTTCACCCTCTTTGTCCTTTTGCTTTGCTCTGCCTCGGATCTCCTCCCCCTCAGACCACAAGCCTCCAGAGGCGTCCCCTCCCTTGCAGACACAGGAAAGGGACATGGTTCGGGCTGGCTCACTGGACCCTTACCTTCACTTGGCCCTCCGTGTTTTGGGGGTGCACTGTGACATGCTAAGAACCAAGGAAACTTGTGGCTAAAGGCGAGCTCTCTTTCTGAAGGGCAGGGCTGGAATGAGATCTGTGGTTATGAAGGAGTCGGACCTGCTGCTGTGTCCTTTATCACATGGGGTTTGAAACCAAGACCAACACCCTAGGGGCCTGGGATGGACAAAAATGAAGTACTAATCTTGTTCTAAACTGACCTATTCTCAGTGCTAGCCCTACTTTTTTTTGCTTTTGAGAGAGGGTCTTGCTTTGTAGTTCAGGCTGGCCCTGAGCTCACTATGGTGCCCAGGCAAGCCACCACGAACTCAGTAATCCTCCTGTCTCTGCCTCCCGAGTGCTGGGATGACAGGCGTGAGCCACCACATCTGGCATTGTAGTATGCGGTGTTGATTGTTGGTGGGTGTGTCTCCACGCCCAGCATTGTATGTGGTTACCAGGATCGAACTCAGGACTTTGTTCTTGCTAGGCAGGCACCGGAACCACTGAGCTAACCCTCCGGCCCCATAGCCCTACTTTTTATTTATTCAAGCAAATAAATCCTTTACTCTGTTTAAGCTGCACGGCCACAGTATCTATCATGAGCAACACAGACTAACAATGACTCCTGAATGTGACTAACACTAGCACTAGAACGTGTACCTGGTCGGCTGAGGCTGGGGGAAGACTAGTTTCCACTCTCCTTGGCCTGGAGGTGCTAATCCTTGTTTCGTTGACAACAAACCTGCTGGCTGTGCTGCGACCTATTGAACCCTTGGCCTAAAACCATGAGGCTACTCAGAGGACACCATTAAAGGATTCCACAGAAAAAAACCTAGAACGTCAGAGGGTCCTCCAGGAAGATCCACAGGAAAAAGATGAACACAGATAGCAAACTGCCTGGAAGCACAGAGGGAAAAATATAGCTTTGTTGACAGAGGCCCTTTTTAGCATTTGTAGCCAAGGTGAGGGGGCAAATTATTTGGTTAAATTATTACTACATAACCTGGTGGGATGGAAAACCCCAATTTTTCCTGCTAGGCTAACAGTAGAGAAAGCTGGGGCAGAATGTGGGAACCAAGTCAGGAAACAGGTATGGGACACGGAAGCCTGACCCCTCACTGACTCTCCAAAGAGGCTGTCAGGCTCTGCATCTGAATGAAAAAGGACAGCTGCTTTCACTGTGACGCTGGGCCATAAGTAAATGATCAAATACCAAATGAAGAGTTTGACTGGAGGTAAACTTGAATCTGCACTAGCTGTCTTTCTTTCTTTTTTTTCTGAGTTATTTGGGATTGAATTCCAGGCTCTTTACCCTGAGTTATAACCCCACCCCTTTTCAAATTTTAATTTGAGACGGGCAGGCTGGGTTCATACTTGTGATCCTCCTGCCTCCTCACAAGAGGGTGGGGTGGTAAGGTTAATTTATTACCTGGAGGCCTTTTTAATAAATATGGAAAGACCTCCTATTACCCTCTACCTTTTATTTTGCCCGGTTTTTATATTTTGAGTTTCTCATAGAAGGGAGACCATGCAGTATTTAACCTTGTGTGCATCAGATTTATTTCACTTAATATTGCAGTCTCAAGGTGCATCCATTTACTTACAAATGCCTCAAGTTTATCATTCTTTATGGCACAGTACTACTCCATTGTGTACAAATACCACATTTTCTTTTTCTCTTTGTCTGTTGATAGGTATATAAATTGTGAGATAGAAGGAATGAAGAGGGAGAAGGAAAGGAATAGAAAAAACAAGGAATTGAAAAAAAAAAACAGAACCAGAGCTTTTGCAAAGACCCACCAGGAGTTGGTGGGAGCAGAGAAGATGGGAAGAGTAGGGGATGGAAAAGAGTAAGATGTGTAATGTGCACATACCAGCTCCCCGTGGTGTACTGCAAACATGTACTAACACAATAGATAAAAACCATGCAAAGACACGTGTGTGAAGTATACATCAGTTGCTCTGGGACTGTCCGGCATCCATCCCATGACGTGCACTAGTGAGTTCGGATCTGAGGAGATCCACTGATCTTCTGTTCTGATCTCCTCCCCAGTGGGCTAACTCTGCTCAACCACCACACGCGAAATTCCCTGCCTAGGGGTTCCCTGGCTACAGTACCTACTTGCTGATGAACCAAGAAGAAGCACTGAGACTCAGTCTAAGACTACTGGGCCTGGGGTTCAGCTCCATTAGGAACCTGGAAGCACAGGAAGAGCTTGAGGGGAGTCTGGGATTTAAGCAACACAATGACTGAATTTGACAAGTGGATAATTATCAGGCCCTGAACCCAAATTTTAAAATGGAAATTTTAATATTTGAATATTCAATAATTTGAATAATCAGATTTGTAACACCTAGATATTACTGTTTGACAGTTTCACTTCAGTTTTGTTGCATATTATAAAAAACACTTAACTTTTAGAGATTCACAGTGCAATGTTTGTGGAGAAAGTGTTACAATGTGTGAGTTTGCTTCACAAGGAGTGTTGTGCAAATGAAACAGAGTGGTCACAAGCTGATTACTTAAAGCTGGGTGAGGAGTACTTGTGTGTTTGGAATATAGTTCTACTTTTCTTATGGATTTGAAATGTTTCCACAATGAAAAATTTTAAAAAAATGATTGAAAGTAATGAGGGGAAAGAATAAATATGATCTGAAAAGAAAAAGAAAGCACATGTATATGGGGGGGTGGGGGGTTGTGGGGTGGGTAGGGATATGGGTAAAAATGAGAATTAACTCATGTCATATACTAGTACAAATTCCCCAATGTTGAGTGTGATTGTGAGCTGTATATAAAATGTACCAATAAAGAATTCAATTAAAAAAGAAACAGATGGAGACTCATTCCCCTTCCATCCACTAGAGGCTGTTGGAGGTTTGATCACTTTGATTACAAACCTGCTAAGGTATGGGAGTCAGAAGTCAGAAGTTACTTTTTGCTTCTCTGAAAGAAACTATGCCTGTGGGTGAAATGAGACCAAGACTGATGTCTTACTGCATATGGTTCAGAACCCAAGCAGTTCTTCCCAGAGCAGATTTAACTCCCAACATCTGAGACTTATTAATAGTGTCCAAAGCAGCAGCAGCAGCAATATCCAACTAGCCACCAAGAAACAAGACAAAACAACCACCTTTCTGGATTAGGACTGTCCATTTGAAAGGAGAAATATATTTTGAGGCACAGGAGTATTCTATATTTTCTACAGGCCAAACAGCAAAATGAAATAGGTGAAAGCATAATGATACATTTTATGTAACAGGCTTTTCAAAAAGAAGATCACTACTAGATATTTTACATTTTTTTTCACAGCCTTCAGAAACACTGCAAATCTTACTACTGGTGACATTTCAGTGTTCCGGAGTGACTACCCTACCGGGCAAGCACAGTTCTGGCTGGCACAGGCCCACAGGAAGGGGCTCATCTCACCGACGTCTGCCCCTGGCAGGAGGCCTGGATGACACTGGCAAATGCTCAGTCAGTGTCAGTCCTGGATCAGTCTCCGCCTCAGCCAACGTGGAGCTGTGGCTCCGCAGTCTCAGGAAGTATCCTGCTCGGAGTCGTCTTCAGGGCGCTGACTAGGTGGTATTCTCGGGTTTGTGACTAGCCAGGCTAACGGCCTACACCGGCTTCTCCTTGCGGAGCCTCACTGCTAATGCTTCCAGTACCTCCATGAATACTCAGCCAAGAGAGACAGTGCTTGTATAGAACAGTTTTGAACTAGAGGCACAGAAGAATTTCATGGGCTCCAAAACCTCTGCAGCTTCCACTTTACATCAAGTGAAATCTAATGTCTATCCACATCCATGAACCCCGCAGGAGCTGACCCTCTCCTGCGCTGCACTCTTCCGCCCCCTCCGCCTTCTCTCTGCCTTGCAGTCTGAGTTTGTCTCCCCAGTCTCCCGCTGTCCAAAGCCTGCTCCCCACTGTGCTCGTGTCAGGCCTTTCTTGGGCATCATCTGCTTTCCCCACTGCGGGGCGCAGGGGCTGCATGATGGCAGGGACTTTGTCTGGTTTGCTCCTACTTCCCCAACTGCTTAGAAAAGTACCCGACATACCACGTGCTTATGGAATCTGTAACTGAATTTTAATAGTGTTCAGCCCTTGGCCACATGTGGTGGTATGTCCTTATAGTCCCAACATTCTGAAAGGCTGAGGGAAGAGGACTTCAAGTTTGAGCTCAGCCTAGGCAGCTGGTGACTTAGCAAGGTCCTGTCTCAACATGAAAAATTAAGGCTGAAGATGTTACTCAATGTGAAGGCCTTGAGTTCAATCCCTATATTACCAGGAACGAAGGGTTTGCAGCTCCAAGTTTAGTTTCACTACATACTTTACCTGTTGCCACACTGGGATCTAGGCAGAGAGGTGCCCAGGGTAAGCTGAAAGTGCTGGATTTGCTCTTGAAAAGAACCCAGAAGGCTCTTGATCCTCCTGACATGTGGTGGCACAGGAAAGCCATTCCAAAAGACCAGGTGGGGACCTGCCACATGTGATAACTGTCTTTCTCAAGCAGGGAGACTAGCCAGTGTGTGGGACTGCGCAAGCTCTCTTACTAAGGGCACCGGTGAGGGGACCAGCTTGGAAAGAGAAAAGGGAAACAACCCAAGGTGGGAAGAAGAGGCCTATGGACCTCTAGAGAGAACATTTCCAAATGGGTTCAATTGCTCAGTGTTATTATTCAGGTCTGAAGTGTCTTCCAAAAGTCTCATATGTCTGGACACCAAGTGGATCAGGGAGTGCTATATGCATTAAAGGTCAACCTACTGATGAGCTCAGAGCTAACTGTGCTTTAGGGGGCAGAGCCTGGTCAGATGGGTGGGTCACTGGAAGGGCTCCTCCCTCTCTCCTTGCTTTCTGGGCACCATGGGTTGAGTACCTCTTCCTTTGTCATGTTTCTGCCTCCGAGACACCTAACGATGGACTAAAACCATGAGCCACAGTAAACCTCTCTCCGGTGGCAAGTGTCGGGTCTCGTATCCCAGCAATGGGAAAGTGCTGAAGACACTCACACACCACAAATCTGCTTTTATGTCTCTGGTGCAGTTGGTGCCCACTAGTCCAGGTGCTGGAGATCATCAGGAGCCTTACCTCTCCACCTGAAAATGTAGTAGTTCAGTAAAAAACAAAAGCAACAAGACTCCTGAAGTTGGAATGTCACTACCCTATTTGTGGAAAAACACACTTCCCTCGTGGAAGGATCATGCTCTCTTCTAAAAGCACAGTCTTAAATAATTTAACTGCAAAAAATTTCCACTTGGTCACCAGTATCCAGTACAAAGAGTCCCCCGGGGAAAACCCACATGGAATACAGAATGGTTCCTACAACACGAGGTGCGCTCTGGTGGAAAGTCCCTTTCCACATCCTGCCACGCATGTTCTTGTGCACATGGAACACTGTGCATACCTTCTGGAGCCTTATCACAAGGCTTCAAGGCCAGAAAGAGCCTTTACAGTTCCTTCTCAGGTGGGGGTGATGGCTATGTAGTCCTTAGACTTCTATGTAGTCCTTAGACTTCTCCATCTTGAACACTCCTACTGGAGGAGAAACCACCAAGACACCAAAGCCTCCTGGGCTCTCAGAAAACAAGGACAGCTACAGCTCTGCAGGAGGGGCACAGTGACCCCCGGCAACCCGAGGCCCAACCCATAAGCAGGCCTGGCTGGTCATACTACCTGAGAGGGGCAGATCCAGTGGCTCTGCTAGTGCATCTGTGGGTGTTCCATAATGAAAGGCTTTCCTGGAATTCAGACTATTTGCATGTACCATACCAAACTGTGCTAAGCAGTACTGTCCACATGTCCTTCAAAGGTCCTGACAGACGTCAATGCCCATGAAGAAGTTGATAGTTCTTTAAACCTAAACTTAACTCCAATGTACACATAAACTCAATGTAGTTATAGATATTCCTTGACTTACAATGGAGTTACCTTGTAATGAACTCATAGTAAGTTGAAAATGTGAGTTGGTACTACATGAGGTAAGAGTAAGTTCTGAAGTCAGGCATAGGAATGCATATAATCCCAGAAATCAGGGGTTGAGAGGTTGAGGCAGGAGGATCATCATGAATTCAAGGCCAGCCTGGGCTACATAGTGAGTTTAAGGCCAGCCTAAACTACATTGTAAGACTCTGTCTCAATTAAATTGGCGGGGGGAGAAAGACGTTCTAGTGTGCCGGGCATGGTGGCTCATGCCTGTAATCCCAGCACTCAGGAGGCAGAGACAGGAGGATTGCTGAGTTTGAGGCTTGCCTGGGCTACATAGTGAGCTCAGGGCCAGCCTGAACTACAAAGCGAGACCCTGTCTCAAAAAAAAAAAATTCATTTCATTAATATGTACAATTTCAGTGTTTTATATCAGAAAATATATTTAAGCCAAGCATAGTGGTACATGCCTGTAATCCCAGCACTCAGGAGGCAGGAGGACTACCACAAGTTTGAGACCAGCCTACATAGTGAGTTCAAGGCCAGTCCTAGTGAGACCCTGTCTCAAAATACAAGAAAAAAACACATTTAATTAAAAATGAAAAAAAGTGGAAAATGCATTTAATGTCTCTAACCTGCAAAACTTCCTGACTTAGCAACTCAATGCATTGTAGAAGATGGGCTATTTCCCTTCAGGCTGTGGGGCCCACAGGGCTGTGGTCACCCCTGCTACACAGTACTGTGAGAAAGCACTGGGCCCCAGAACAGATTAACTTTTCATATTTTAAGTGCAGTTTCTACTAATTGCACTTTACTTTTATACCATCATAAAGTTCAAACACTGGAAGTTCAATCATCCTAAATCTGAGAACATCTGGACACCCTGTTGTATTTATTCCTTGGATATTTCCAGTAATGCACATGTCCTATCAATGGAATATTTATTTCCTTCAGATTGTGAAAGAAATATGAAAACTGTCAGAATCTAAAATGAAGTTGCTGTGCAAACCCTAATATATATAAAAAGGTGTAAATAAAGCCAGTAAATGAAGCGAGGACTTTTATGCATGACTACCTAATAGTATCTGTCACACAAGCCTCCGCCAGAACCACAAGCTTGCTGCCAAGCCACCACAACCTACCATACACCGAAAGTCCTTCTCCAAGGACATCTGCCCAGCAACTGTTAGTTCAGCCTCGACTGACACCACTCTTGCTATTAATCAGTGTGGCCAAAAATTACAGCTCAAAAACATCTGATGTAAAATCCTCATTTCTCCCTTTAACAACTTCCCCTTACTTCAACCCTTTTAGATACACCCATGGTTTACATGGAACATGTATTTCCACTGCAGTGTTCTGCTATTCCTAAATAAATATCAGTATTCTTTGGAGAATCTGATTATTGTGTGTGTGTGTGTGTTTTAAAAGATTAACATGATTTTTACCAAGAGTTGTTCTGGAAAATCATGTGTACAAGAACATGGTCAATTGTGGTATTTGAATCTCTAGAGGTAATCCTCACTGTGAACTTTTTTTTTTTTTAAACAGAGTCCCACTTTGTAGTTCAGGCTGGCCCTGAGCTCACTCTGTAGCCTCGAACTCAGCAATCCTCCTGCCTCTGCCTCCCGAGTGCTGGGATGACAGGTGTTGTGTCACCATACCTGGCACTATGGTATGTGGTACTGATGGCTGGTGGGTGTGAGTCACCATGCCCAGCATTATTGTATGTGGTTACCAGGGAACCTTGCACTTACTAGGCAGGCACATGAACTACTGAGCTAAATCTCCACCCCTCTGCACTGTAAATTTATGGACAGATGCGTCTTTTAGTTTGTTTTGTTTTCTACTGAGTTGTACCCGATCACTTATAAATTGAAGTTATTTTCTTTAAAAATTGGCATTTTTTGGAAATTACATGTGAAGTCAGACATTTTACTTATAACATTATTTAAGGACTACGAGGGAGGCATCAGAAAATATTGTTATTAGAAGTGGCTACGGGGTCAGACAAGGCTGACAGCCACTTCTGATCATTCTGGGAGGTGGAGCTCCATCTGGCAACTCTGCTTCCCAGCCTGGGAAGCGGCCCAAACCAGGACCGCCAACCCACTCACCTCTAATCCTGGGAGAGACTTTGCACTGGCTCCTAGACATGTCACAGAGGCCTATGTGCGTCTTTATCCTGTTCTTAGCAAACTCTGCTTTTCTCAGTGGCTTGGCCAAAACAGAATTTGTTGTACCCAAATGACCCCAGATTCCCTCCAAGAACTTTCCCTCCCATGGGGCGGCTCCGGATTGTCCAAATGACTGACTGGGAAAACAGATTGTTGGAAAAACTCTTCCAGGTTGTCTCTAATGGAGTTAATACCATATCCGGACACATGAAAGACAATGAAAACTGCTTCCTACTTCCAAATTCACGAGCACAGGTCAGAAGAGGCACAGCCACAGGGTGGTCAGCTTGGCCACTGATGTGGGAGTTTTCCCTTGGTTTTTCTCAGCGCCGACTGAATGACTCTTTCCCTTGCCACACAGAAGCTGCTTAATCTGAAATCTTGGACTGTTTTGCCGATTTCACATCCATCCCAACAGAGTGATCAGCTGGTGTCTTATGGAAAAAGCAGCTCCATGACGACATTTAAATATTGAGTAGTCTGAGGATGACAAACTACCAGGAAGTGACATATGCTTTGTGTTTTGTAGGACAATGTCAAGAAGGTAAATGGACACTTTCAAAAAACCAAAATGCTCTCTCCCTGCCTCCCCTCCCCCTACCATAAAATAAAAGGAAACAACAACTACAACTCAACTTGGGTCCCACTCTTGGCTTTGGGGTGGAATTGTGTCCTGGCAAAGTACACAGGTCACATGTCAGAATAACATGACAGAATGCACTCTGTCCAGTCCCGACCGTGGCTTCCGTCTGTCCCACAGCTTCCTGCTTCTGGATTAGCTTCTCCGATCTTGAGGTCCCTGCCATCCCTGGCTGTCCCCCTGGACCCGGCATGATACTCAACTCCTAAGTCTTCTCCAGCCAGAAAGCACATCACACAAAGCTAGGTTACCTCCTAGAACCAGAAGGACCACCTGTCTTGTGATCCCTCTATCTGCTATCCTAACTCTGTGCCTCTAACTGCACCGTAAAGAGTGAGCAATGTTGCTGGAGCTCCACGCAGAGCAGCTGCTCCACAAAGAGGAGGCACCTCTCCTGTGCCCAGTATACAGAGGTGAAATAAAACTCTCCAGCCTCGGGGAGCTTCCCTTCACCTGGGCTGGTGAGGTGATGAGAGGCAGATACATTCAAGCCCTGGGCTGTGCAGTGCAGGTGTTCTTTTTGGCCCGGCTCACATCCTCTTCTGCAGCCACTTGCCAAGATCACCACCAGAAGAGCTAATTCAGGTCAACAGATGTAAATGTGGTTGGTTTTTTCTATTTGAGAACTGTATGCATGAATTGTTTTAATTTTCGTTTTAATGGCTCTTGTATTTATTATCAACATTCTTGATAGTATGCTTCTAGGCTGGCACACAAAAAGTCTAATTCATAAAGTGACTAAAATGAAACTTTAATTCCCACTCCTCCAAGGAAAAGACTTAGAGGTGACAGGGGGAAGGAGTGCTCATTCATCCTTGGTATCCCCAATCCCCAGCTAGCTGCTAAGCTCCCTTTGATCCCATTCAGGGTCTAACGATGCTACTGTCCCCAACATACTTTTATTCACAGATCATAATTCTTCTTCAAATAACATAATCTCACTGAACAGTCAGAAGGAAATCAAGTTGCAGCCTTTTATTTTATAAGGGAGATAACCTTAATGATATTAAGTTTTGTTGGAGGGAAATACACTATTTGGTAGACTATTTGGGCTTAATATCTGCCTCTCTCATTTTTTAATAGTTTTCTTCTTTAGCTTAAAGAATACTTTTCTTTTTGAAAAGTCACACATGGAAAAGTTTAGAAAATATTAATAATGTATTTTAAACTGTTCATTAGTACCCGAAGAAAACAGTTAGTATTTTAAAATTTCCTTTAGGTATTTTTTCCCTCTGTTATTTTATTTTTACAGTGCTGGGATAGGACTCAGGCCTCATGTACACTAGGCCAGAGCTCCACTACTGAGCTACATCCCCAACTGACTCAGTGTGTACCTGAAATGAGATCATACTGACTGTGTGTATTCTTCTTATTCACATTTCCCCATATTATTATACTCAACATAATCTTAATAGTTGAATATCTCACTCTGAGTGTTCTATATATGTAAACATAAAAATTAGACATTTAAATGATATCCAACTTCATTATAAATCCTACTATGATTTATATACTTGTGCCTAAATGCTTGTAGTCTACCAATAATTTCATATTATTTCCTTAGGATGAATTATAATACAATGACTGAAACAGAAGGTGTGGACAGATTTTTATATATCTTGACACCTCCTGTTACACTGTTCTCTCAAACTGTTAGCGAGCAGACTCCCACTAGGACCCATGCCATATCTTTTCAATACAAAATTATCCCTTTTCAAAACCTTTGCTAATTTGACAGAGTAAAAACTGTAATATGGGCTGTTGTAATTTTCATTTATTAGTGAAGTTGATAATGTTTCACATATTTACTATCTTTTCTATTTTTAGCACATCTTTCTCTGTTAATGGTGTGTTATCTAGATTTTTTAAAAACCATAGGATTTGAGTCTTTTCCTTATTTCTTCTTGTTTGAATCAAAAGACCTAAAAGTTCCATTAATTTGGGGGGTGGTTCTAGAGATTGAACCAAGGTCCTCACACGTGCTAGACAAGCACCCTGAGAGCCACACTGCTGCACTTCTAGTCCACTCCCCAATTACTAAAAGCAAAAATGTTTAATCACTGGGGGACTGGGGGACAGCGGTAACCATTTCTGCGAGTACATAAAGCTAACATTGATAAAGTGAGGATTGCCCCTGCTTTGCAGCTACAGCTAACTTTGTGTAGGGCATGAGAACTGCTCCTGTGCTCGGAGGAAGGGACAGGACTTCGAGATCCACTCTTCAGAGTGTTTCCTATCTCAAAGACAAAACCAGGAATGTCTGAATTTATGTCAGATATGTACAACTAGAAATAACTGTATGACCCTGAGTCACCTTTTTCTGTCTTTCACAAGACCAAGTTCCCAGGAACTAAGGCGTAATTTAGGCTGACCTAATGAGCATCCAAAGTTCCTTTGTCTTCACTGTCTTCATTAACTATTATAGAACTATCTTGGAAAAAAATCTAGTTTAGATGACTTTTAAATGACTGAAAACTTAGCAACTGAAGCTGCTTTCTGAGCAAAGGTCATTTAAAGCAACTCTAATGATCTCCCAATGACTAATGGAGGAGTTGGGCTGGAATGACCCCTCTGCCCTCCTTTCCACCTGGCTTTTCCCAAGTTAAGACCTGAGACAGGGCATTTCCTACTTTCTACAGTTCTCTCTCTTAGACTAGGAAGATGTTCAGTACATCTAAATTAGACACACTGTAGGGTGAAATGCTTAGCACATAATACTAAACAGCATTAGTTACCATTACTACTGTTAACTGAGCTGAATTCCATTAGTGGTACTTGGTAAACGAGAAAACAAGCAGGCTTGGGAGGGAGGAAAAGACTGAAGGCAACGGACGGGTAGCAGATTACGGGCTCTTTTGTTTACAGAAGGATAATTCAATGCAATGTACGGATGAAGAATTTACTGTATTTGTTTTGTGGAAAATGTTAAAGTGTATTTCAGTGTCGGTTTGGATCCTTTAGCTATAGCTGGTTATCTGATTTATCTGGCTCTATTCTAAGCTAGTGCTGACCAGCTTGACCTGTCCTAATCCCATTTTCATTTACAGAGGGCTGTGCTCTTTTGTGTGATTCCAAAAATTACTAGATTTAGACACACTTCCAGAAAGGAAAAAAAAAAACTTTACAAACTTCATAAAAACACAACTTGTCCTAAAGATTAGATGAATGAGAGACCAGTAAACTGGCATTATGTTCACTGACTTGTTTTTATGTTATGTAAAGCAGGCTGCTGCCCATGAGGTAAGACAAAATTCCAGGAGAGGAATGAGGAGCCCACTTGTTCCAAAATCTCTCTAGTTTTCTATGAAAGGAGGCCCTTTGGGGTATCTCCTCTGATTGAGGAATGGGACACAATGCTTACTTTCAAGGCCACTTTATTCTAGTGGCTGAGGGGTAGACATACAGAACAGTAATACTTTGTGATGTTTCCTGAGGTGGTGCATAATGAACTGAGAGAAAATAGGCCTTGAGGCAAGATCTGGTTTCCCTGAACAAGTGAGAAAACAAAACCACAATTCCTACCATTATGCCCAAGTCCAGCCACCACAAGATGATGGCACTCCGACGTGAAAGCTATCAGTGCCAAGAGCTGAATAAAGCTGCAGTGCAACCAAACACTGCACAGCCAACACTCAGCATACCCAGTTCTTGTAGGCTGGGCATAAGTGGAAACCAGTGTGAAGATCACTTTGAAATGTATTTTCCAAAGGAAAAAGGCTTCTGTGTATAGATTTCCTATTTATCCCCGTTTACTTTTCCCAAATGTAAAGCACCTTGCAGAGGCGCATTTCCAATCCTCCTCACTGTCCCCTGCACTGAACTTTTCCTTGACTCTGACAGCACAAAGTTGGGGGAATTTTCTTCTACAGCTTCTTCTCCCCCAGTATCTTGAAAATAATAGGTGTGAGCACTTTAGACATGCTCAGAAATGCACAAGATGAGAATACCTTCCACACAGCTGTGGCATAAGCAGCATCTAAAAGTTCAAATAGTGAAGAACAACAGTAACATATGCTCTACTCTGGATCCATTACAGATGACCATTTGTCTAATTAGAATCAGTCTTTAAAAATGCAGTTTAAAAAAACCTTTGAGGGCCAGAGGGTTAGCTCAGTGGTTCCGGCGCCTACCTCGCAAGCGCAAGGTCCTGAGTTTGATCCCCGGTAACCACATATAATGCTGGGCGTGGAGACACGCCCACCAACAATCAACACCGCATACCACAATGCCGGACGTGGTGGCTCACGCCTGTCATCCCAGCACTCTGGAGGCAGAGACAGGAGGATTGCTGAGCTCGCGGCGGCTTGCCTGGGCACCATAGTGAGCTCAGGGCCAGCCTGAACTACAAAGTGAGACCCTGTCTCAAAAAAAAAAGCCTTTGAAAAGTACAATGTGGCTTTATACTAAAATGTTCAAAAACAATATAAAGGAGAGTATATATTATTCAAGAAAGTGAATTTGTGGACTTTCACAAAATAAACTCCATGAAAGGACTAGACCAACTCAGTAATGGTCTTACTTAGGGGCACTCCTCCTATCTCCTGCACAAAATAAACAAGTATGTCCTTAAAAGTATAAAATGAGAATTTGATAAAAGTATAAAATCAGTTTTTAAATGTATAAGTCTGAGAATGTAATAATCACTATAGACAATGTATGTGGTATTTTAAAATCTCTAGTTTTACTTTCCTTAGCATATATTACATATACATACCTACATACACACACACATACTTAAAAGTTTAGAATTTATTATTGATAAACAAAAATATTACTATCTTTCTGGTAAAATCAGTTTATAAACTTATGAAAAAGGGGATGATACTTATAAAATGTTAGCAAAAATATGTTTAGTGCAAACTGAGAGTTCCAGCTACTAGGAAGCCAAAGCAGGGAGACACCAAGTTTAAGGCCAGCTTGGGCAACTTAGTGATGCTCTCCTCACAAACAGACAGACAGATGAAAGATAAAGAGATAGCAGCTTATTTTATTATAGGATGTAACTCAGTATTCCCTGAGTTTAATCTCCACTACTATACATCAGGGAGCTCACTGTTTATGTTTGTATATCAACATTTAGAAGTGTGTGAAGGTCATATGCTGTTAAAATATTTAAAGCATAATAAAACAAAGGTTAAGAACAGTTTTACTCAAAATTGCAGTTTTAAAATTTATCAGAACCAGAGACACTGGAAGTATCAAAGATTAAGTGTTTATGATCCTTTGGACTTCCTCTGGGTCTGTGCTGATTTCCCCATTTTCATTCCTTATAGCATGTATTTGATTGAGCCTTTTCCTTCCTTTGTTTGATAAGGTTGGCTAAGGGTCTGTCGATCTTATTTATCCTTTCAAAGAACCAACTCTCAAACAGATCAGCCTCCCCAAGTTTAAAGACCCAATTCAAAAATGGGCATCTGAAATGAACAGACACTTCTCAGAGGCAGAAGTCAAAGCAGCCAAGAAGCATATGAAGAAATGTTCAATATCACTGGTCATTCGAGAGATGCAAATGAAAACAACACTGAGATTTCATCTCACTCCACAAAGAATGGCTGCTATCACAAAATCAACCAACAATAAATGCTGGCATGGCTGTGGAGAGAAAGGAACCCTTCTCCACTGTTGGTGGGATTGCAGACTTGTGCAACCATTGTGGAGAACTGTGTGGAGATTTCTCAGAAAACTAGGACTAGGGGTCCCATTTGACCCTGCTATCTCCCTGCTAGGAATATACCCAAAAGAATTTTTAAAATCACATTGGAAAGACAGATGTATACCCTTGTTCATAGCAACTCAGTTCGTGACAGCTCAATCTTGGAAACAACCCAAATGCCCATCAACTAGAGAGTGGATAAAGAAGATGTGGGTTTTTAAAAATAAAATGGAGTATTACTCTGCCATAAAGAATGACAAGATTGATCCATTTAGGTGCAAATGGAGAAATCTGGAGGATATACTAATAAGTGAAATCAATAGATCACAGATAGGTAAATTCCAGATCTTCTCTTTGACATGAACACCTGTAGATGCAAATGAGCTCTAGAAAGTAGAGCTTTTACAGAGTGGGAAATTTCCATAGGAAATTTGGTGTGGGAATGTAATGAGGGGAAGGAATAAGTATGATACAGAAAGAAAATAAAAGAGTATATATAAAGGGGGTGGGGAGGTGTGGGTGGGTAGGGATGTGGGTGAAAATGAGAATTAACTTGTGTCATATACTGGTACAAATTCCTGAATGTTATACGTGATTGTGAGATGTACATAAATCGTACCAATAAAGAATTCAATTAAAAAAAAGATTAAGTGGACATCAGTATTCAAGAATGCCATGGAATTCTCAGACACAGCAAAGGTCATCCAAAGCTATTATTTTAGCCTGAACTCTGAGTATCATTCAGCCAGGGGAGCCAATGCTAGGTGTTCACAAAACACAGTTTTCTATTAGTGAGCTCAGATGTAGGCAGAAAACCATATTTGCAAAACTAAATGGATGAGAAAGCATTCCATGTACTCAGCCCAAAACATAAAATGCATGGTAAGTAGTGCTGCCCTCCCTTCCTCCGGCAATCATCACTTCGATTGGCGGGGCTGGCAGGACAATCTCCCTCCTCAAAGTGAAGGGAAGTCCTGACTTGGAGGAAGTGGTGTGCTGATGCCATGAAAAAAATCCCTCAAACACAAAGATACTTCAAAATGCATCTGTGTACAGCTCAGAGGAAATAAACAGCTCAGCTAATTTCAACTCAAAATAAGCCCTAGAGACCAGTTTACATTGGCCATGGCTACACACACACAGGAAAAGTGAAGGTCAGCGTTTATCCAGTGACTTTGTTCTGTGCCAAAAGGGATGAAAGGGTAGGGTTATGCACGCTGAGGTCAGGAGTGGGAGGAGATACATTCAAGCAGTGTGACTTCAGAAAACGGATGCACATATTATTACGCTTGTACCTCTCCCCTATGAGAGAGATGGTTCCTGGTCATCTCAGTCTCAATAATGCAGGTTGACAAGTTTGATGCCCCTTCCTGGAGCCACATTCTAAGCCTCAAGCCCATGGTCTTTCCCTTACTGGGCTCTTCCCTGGGCTTCTTTCCACATCATTGATCTAATCAAGCTAAGAAGGGAGAGGGCCTCCTAAAATACTCATTTCTTTCCTTACATTTGGCCTGGAATACATGGATAATCTTTAAAATGACCCTTACTCAATTTTCCATTGTTGTTCCTTTATTTTTCTAACATTTATTAAAAATTTTATTCATATATGTTCATGGTATACAATGAATATATTCATCACGGAGACTGGTACATATACATAGTACCTCTTGATCACCCCCCATCTTCACCATGCCAGGATCTGTCTATCCCCACAAAATCTATCTCTGTTTCCTAACATCTTTTATTTTGCTCTTTAAATTATTTTATTTATTTATTTTTTTGAGACAGAGTCTCACTTTGTAGTTCAGGCTGGTCCTGAGCTCACTATGCAGTCCAGGCAAGCCTCAAACTCAGCAATCCTCCTGCCTCTGCCTCCTGAGTGCTAGGATTACAGGCGTGAGTCACCATAGCCAGTATTATGATATGTGGTACTGATTGCTGGTGGGTATGAGTCACCAGGCCCTGTATTATTACAATTGGTTACAGGTGATTGGATTCAGGACCTTAAGCTTGTTAGGCAGACACTGGAACCACTGAGCTAAATCTCTGGCCCATGAGGTGTTTATTTCTAATACAGTTAAAGATAATTAAAGTACTCTTTGCTTCTAGTCATTCAAGAGAATTCATCTCACAGCTGATGACCTATTTTTAAATTCTTTTTAAATTTATTTTTAGAGGAAAACAAGATCACTAATCTTTAATACCTGAAATTTATGTCACTAACCTTCAGATTTTTCTATCAAAATATTTAGGGACCAGATCACATGTGGGAACACTTAAAATGTATTAAAGGATGTGCCCTGCTTCAAAGGTTGGCCGTTATATTTGTGCTGGGCACAGAAAGCAGAAATTCTGCCTCAACTCTATGGGCTGCCAAGGGTGGACTCACTGGGCCATTTGAAGCTCTGTGTTCTTGCCACTTAAGCGTCTTTCTAGGTGGTACACCACCAGTGGTCCTCCACAGTTCAGAAAACCCCACATAACCTTTGGGCTGCTTGGAAAAAACACACTGAGTAATAAAGGATAGAATGCTTTGTGGTCAGTGTTTCCAGTGCTGTTCTACAGCCAGGAGAAACACCAGCTCACAGGCATCTGGAAAAGAGGTGGTCTGGAAGGAACACGTTATCTTTGAAACCTGCAAGCACAGTCCTCCCAAAGTCCACCTGTCCATTCCCCATGGTCTCCGCAGACTGAGCCACAGGCACCTAAGGAAGCAGAGCTTTAGCCCCAACTTATATGCCAGTGTGGTCTAAAGTGGCCAGTCACTGGCTTCCTGATGCTCTGCTCCCTCTGACCAGAAGGACTGGTGGGAAGCTGGGGTCTCTGGGCAGATCAGGGAAGCAGGATGTAGTTTGTGGGAATTTTCACCTGTGATGTTCGTGTCCTGCACTACAGCATTCCTGCAGGCCTTTCTCAGCTACAGGGAAGTACCCGAAGGCCCACTGGGGTCTGTGTGGTGTGCACGCTGCATTATGTGTTCTTGGCTGGTCTACGCCTGGCAGGTATTGAACAAAGATACCAGAGTGAGACAGGTTGCAAGGTGAACTGCAGTGTGGTGGGAAGGGCATGACTTGTAGAAGCAGGGGTTCAGCAAGGCCTCTGAGGTTTGCTTTCATTTCCACAGGCCTGAGTCACATAATTCCCTTGTGGATTTTCACAATAACTAGTACGCCTCAGAAAATAAATTGCTTCCCTAGAACAGGCAGAGCCCTGGGTTCAACCCCCTGCGCTGCCAAAGCAGAAACAAACTAGAAAATGAATCACTATGTCGGGGGGAGTTAGCACCAAAGGTCGCCTTGTCTCTTGCCGGTACCAGATTAAGTCCTTTTAACCTCTCTTGTACTCTATGAGTCCTGTTTCAGAACTACTTAAATTCCATATCCACAAGAGCTTCCTTCATGCCTACCTTCCTCTTGTTAGAGCAGTGACAAAGGGCCCCACTCCAGCCGTGACCACCTGGGCAAGAGGAGACCTGGGCCCAGGCATCGCGCTGCAGCATGGGTGAGCTGGCCTGGCCTGGAAATGCCTGTGTCAGCGAGGAAAAAGAAACTCGCCTAGCAGGTCCCATGTCTGCTTGGCTCTGGAGTATGAACTGGGAACCGCAGACAGGGACACTGAGCAAAGCAGAGGTGACAAGCAGCAGCTGAGCCAGTGAGTCAGCAGGCGCAGAGCAGAGCAGACTGAATCCGCTTCCCGGCTGAGGGCATGCGCAGGCTGTTCAGGTACCTGAGCTCCATTCTTGCCTTCAATAATTCTAAAAATAACAATAACTAACATTATAGAGCTCTCACTGTATGACAAGGAATGTTCTAGGCACTTTCACAAGTAGCATCAACTCATTAGAAGCTGACAAAAGTTGAAGGAGATGCTTATGATGATAATGAGACTAATATAGAGAGAAGTTAAATAATTGACCAAGGCCACACAGTTCATCAGGGACAGAGATAATCTGAATTTAAGTGGTCCAGCTTCAGAGTCCTGGCTTCTAACCAGTATGCACCTCCCTGAGGCACTAGTTCTGAGTTTCCTGTCTCCTTTACCGCTCATCTTTATATACATCTCCTCTATGAAGGAAGCCTGACAGAGGATCTGTCATTTATTCTGTTTCACAATTAGCATCTTTCTTGGTTCCACACAGTATGAAGGTTACTGACTTCTGTCTGTATTTATTAATTCGAGCACTACTTAACGCTTACTATGTGCCGGGAGCTGCTGGAAGCTTTGGAAACCACAAGGGAGAACCACCCTGTTCTAGTCCTCAGGAACCTTCTACTAAGCAGGAATGACTTGGTCTGTACACATTATGTTAGAAACGGGACTTGCAGGGTTTAAGTATGAGGTTACATGTGCTCTAGTATGCACTTCATCTCCTCTGCATCCTGTTCACACACCCATATATCATATTCTGAGCTCACTGATATAATCATTTCTAAAATCATTTATAAAAATGCCCCATGGGCCGGAGATTTAGCCCAGTGGTTCTGGGACCTGCCTAGTAGGTGCAAGGCCCCTGGTTCAATCCTGGTAACCACATACAATACTGGGTGTGGTGACTCACGCCCACCATCAATCAGTACCACACAGCACAATGCTGGCCTGGTGGTCATGCCTGTAATCCCAGCACTCGGGAGGCAGAGGCAGGAGGATTGCTGAGTTCAGGGTTTGCCTGGGCTACATAGTGAGCTGAGGGCCAGCCTGAAAAAAAAGTGAGACCCTGTCTCAAAATAAAAAAAGAAATGCCCCATGACAAGTGGAACCATGGTGAAGATGGCTTTCCTAGAGGTCTTCCTAAGATTCAGGACTGAAGCCAGGCCAAGAGGATGGCAACACATCCTGTTCATGCTGGCTGGAGCCAGCTCTGAAAGAGCGCCCCCTGTTGGGAGTGAAGCAGGGATGCACTGGATTCACATCATTTACTGTGAAGAGTTCAGGTGTGAGTTCTTTTTTTTTTTTTTTTTTGAGACAGGGTCTCGCTTTGTAGTTCAGGCTGGCTCTGAGCTCACTCTGTAGCCCAGGCAAGCCTCGAACTCAGCAATCCGCCTGTCTCTGCCTCCTGAGTGCTGGGATTACAGGTGTGAGCCACCACGCCCAGCACTGTGGTGTGTGGTACTGATTGTTGGTGGGCGTGAGTCTCCACGCCCAGCATTGTATGTGGTTTCTGGGGATTGAACTCAGGACCTTGTGCTTGCGAGGCAGGCGCCGGAACCTCTGAGCTAACCCTCCAGCCCCAGGTGTGAGTTCTTATTTCAGCTTATTTTTAGCTAAGGTTATGGTGTTTCAGAGGGTGGTAAGGTGAAAATATTTACCTTGCCAAATTATTCCACAAGCTCAAGTCTTTTCTAGAAAATGGGGAACATAAATATATTTAAAGAAGATAAATTACTTGGAATGCTACTGCACAGAAATATACAATGTTAAATGTGCTTCATAACAGCAGCTATCCAGGGAATTCAGGATTCAGTTCATAATGCTCTGTCTTCCAGGCATTCAGAGACTCCTACAGCCATGACAGAAGGAAGCCTGGCTTCTGCTTCACCCAGCAGTAGACCCTGGTGTCATCACACAGTGCTGGTTTTAGGTACATGCAAAGTTCAAGAGTTGCATAGTGAGGAGGGTTTCTGCCAAGGCTGCAGAAGTCCTGGGAGGCCAGGCAGTGTGCTCTGGAGATGGCGGTGTGTGAAGTTGTGAGAGGGAAGCTGGAAGTGCAGAAGATCCCCTAGGATGTTAGAAAAGCCAAAAATGTACAAAGTCCAAGGAAAGCCTCAAGAAGTGAGCAAAATCAGCCCAAGAGGAACCCTGAAGTTATACTCACCAGAAGTTCCATAAAGGCAGGAGCCCAAGCCCTCTGGAGTTCACGTACCACAATGATTTGGCCAGGCTGCTGGATATAGAACTCTAGGATTTGATATTTGCCCTGCTAGATTTTGGTAATGCTTTAGACCCATTCTTGTCTACACCCATATTTTACTTACTGGAATTTTAATGTTATCCTGTGCCTTTGTATGTTGGCACTTACAGAGCCTGCAGAGCAGGTTTAACCTGCAGAGTATAACACTGTGTTCCACAAACCCATCCCTTACTTTTCTACCAAAAAATTCTACTATAGCATGATAGTAGCCAGCTATACATCTCAGTATCTTTGCCTGAGGGATCCAGGAAACAATCTTTACAGTTACCCAATAGGTACAACGAAAGGCAAAGTGTGCACACCTGTGCAGAAGTGTCAAACCGGGATCTACACCCACATTATGCTTTGCCTAACAGGTTCTGCACATTTACCTGAGCATCACAGAAAGTGTAATATATCCATAACACTCTAGAATTTGTTTTTAAAAAAGTTTTCTTTTGATTTTTCTGATAGGAGATAGCCCAATTCAGTACCATAGCAAATGAAAAACCAGGTTTGCAAGTTGATAATTAAATGATCCATTATGGCAAAATACATGTTTTCATAACTGAAGAGTGGTTTGGGTGGATGATGGTGATGTCTTTGACATTGGCCATGTGACAATGAAATAGCAAAAACTAATAGACACAGAAATGCAAACATCCTTGATTTAGATGATGAGGAAAACAGCATTGTAAGTATATATTTGACTAGCTGAAGTGTCACAGAATGGGCATGTAACCAAATGGAATGGTACAATGTTAGAACTAGGTCTGAAAATATAGTGAGGGTTTTTAGGGATTGAAATATATTGCAAAGAATATCAGCACTGTCATTCAATGTTTGAAACTGTAACAGATGAAATGTTACAAGATGCTGTGAAATACACAAAGGTCAAATACAAGTAAACATTCTATAAGCACCAATAGCCTATTCAAAAATTTACTATGACACCCCACTAGCTGAACTGAAAGCATTCATAGGTCTTCTATTTTATAATGAGACCTTTAGCAAGACAAGGGGAAAAAACAGAGATCAAAAGGAAGTGACTTCTTTAATTGTGGCCTTAAAAGGAAAAAAAAAAACAAAACAGAACAGTCTATTGCTAGACACTGATGCATATTTCTCAGTTCTTCTTTCCAACGCTTCCTTCCAGCTATCATACCTCAGTGGAAGAGTCACTGGGAAGGAAGTAACCTCACTCTTTCTCACAACCCTTAGGCTGTAACTGGGACAGTTTTCTTTTTACACATTCCTTTCTAATTATGCCTGAAAGTCCAGTTCCGTCCCGATGAGAGATACTTATCTTGTTTACATTCTATAATATATAGAGAGCAAGGTCAGATATGCTGCCTTCCCTCATAGAGACAGAAGTAAATCCTAAGGTATAGGCAACTAATGGTATGATACATAGAGTGACAAGAGCTGCTCCAGCACAAATACATCTCAAAAACTGTTTTCCCTCACCAGAGACAATGCTCTCTAAGGCCTGAAGTTAAGAGGATTATTGTCTATAATCAATAATTAAAGAGCACAAGGTTTAAAGTTGTAACAACCTATACAACACTCCAGTTTTAGGAGTTCAAACACCCAGTAGGGAATAGACCTTAGACTGATAAATGAGGCAGTGCAAATCCACCCAGTGGTACCTAATTCATACACTCTCGTCTCTCAAATACTGGAAGATGCCAGTTAGCTCTCAGTGTTGGATTTAAAAGATGCCTTCTTTTGTATTCCTTTACATACAGATTCCTAGTTTCTTTTACCTTTAAAAGTCTTCATAACCAGGTCTCGTAACTAATATTACTCTTTGTTTTAATGGGTGTGAAATGATTTTATTCCTTCTGATTCTTAGTACAAAAGATCTCTGTTAACTGACCTATAAAAAGCTCTAGACAGTTTTATTTATAGTTACAAACCTAAAAGCTATAAAAGGGTTATTATAATTTGACTTGGCCAAATACATCCCAGTGCATTTTGGTTTAAAATAAGTCATCTTAGGTGTGTGTCTGTTCATCCAATCTGTCTTGCAGTTGTTTTATTTGAGCTCATTTTTTTTTTGCCTTTTTGAATTTTAAAGATGTTGTAAACTGGCCTATGGATAAATGTTATTAGAACTAAAGACATGTTCCTATCCAGGGTGCCAGCTGATGACAATGATATCAAGGCTGGTTTAACAAATGCAATGTATACAATAACTGTGTACAATAACTTGGGAGTCTTTCATTAGTCAAGAAAGCTGTGTTAATAGTTATGATCTAGCTCTCATGGGTCATAAAAAATTAATGACCATCAGATAATTAAATGGGGATCCCATAGGCTCAAGGAAACTGCTGGACAGTACTCTCCACGAATAAAGGAGCAGCTGCCTTGAAACATTTTATTTCAGTTTTTTTCACTAATGATACCTCAATATTTCCATGGCCTTATGGAAGACATACCCAATAACACTACTAAACATATTATTGTGATATGCTTTGATTATACATGCTCTAATTTCTTGGAAGATTTGTTTGTTCCTACCTAGATGCTGCAAAACTCCAAGTGATCATGTAGCTGGAACCAGCAACAAAATAGGCCAGACTCCTTTTACTAGGATCCACTAGATCAACCTCGTAAAGGAAGTTTATAACTACGAAACTGCAACACGACTTCCAGGTAAGGCTCATTAGATTAACTCTCTGGAGAAGGTCCCTGACTATGGTCTGCCCTACACCAGTCTTCTCAGCTCAAAGCAGCTAGATGGAAACTACTAACTGCAGACAGAGATAGCTCTTCAGAGGGGAATAAGCTAAGTTAGTTAAAATATTATAGGCAATCATACAGGGCTGGGCTCTTGAGTGAGTGCACAAGATAAGAGCACATTACAACTGTGGCTGCAGGTGCATTTGCATTTGAAAGTCAGGTTTTAAGACAAGGAGCAATGGCTACACTCACATATGTACTTCCACTAGGGATGAACAGCAGTGTCCGATATTCTAAACAGGCATCAGTCACTTTGGGTGAGGGATCAAAACCTGCCTAGCCCACTCATTCTAGAAGAAGTCCTTGTTCAGAGCACTCACATTTGTTATGCGAATTGTTTCCCCATTTGATCCCTATTTAATCAATATTACCTAAGTGACTATACTTGTAACCTTGTTGATCATAGTTTTGTTCCAGTTTATACTCATCTGGTAATTTCCTACTGGATCAATAATTACTAAGGAATCACACTTGTAATCTTATTAGCTGACTCTAGTTTTGTCCCACCCTACACTCACCTCACCTTGTGGCATTGCTCTATGAAACTTTGAGAAGCGAGGCTCAGAGGCAACCGCTTTTCAGGCCTCTTCTGTCTCTTAAACAGAAGCTATCTTTCTCTCAATAAATTCTTCGCACTCTTAACCTCCCTTATTCCTAGGATTCAATTCAAATTCCGGAGAAAACAAACTCAGAGTCTCAGACATCTAACAGGTTGGAAGTTATAATATTTTCCCTTATATTCTTTGGAGGTCCATATATCAACCCTATATCATATACCCTATATCACTGGCATAAATCTTTCAAGGGTCAGAGATGGACTGTTATGATTTATCCCCAGATGTCTCCCCATTATGCTTGAGACTACCAGGTAAACCTGGGAAACCCAGAAGGGAAAATAAATCTGTATATCAAGGGAGAGACAAGCAGAGTTGAGGCCAGCAGAATCAGTTTACAACTACAACTCTACTATCAGTTCTCCCCCATCAGGCTGCCCCTAATTTGTATACTTCCTCATGTCCCAAAATAGGGAGAAGAGCACTGTCCATTAGAAACAAAAAGCAGCTGGTCACAGTGGCACATGCATGCAATTCCAACACTTGGAAGGCAGCTATGCTCACCACTATACCACCGACGCCAGCAATCCCAGCACTTGGAAAGCTGAGGCAGGAGGATCACTGACGAGTTTGAAGCCAGCCTGAGCCACACAGTGAATCCAAGGTCCCTCAACTATCTAAAGGGAACCTATCTAAATTTTTTTAAATTTAAAAATAGAATAACAAATATACAATTTACAATTTTTCTAGTGGCTCAGTTTTAAAAAATGATGTGAATCTGGTGAGATTAGCTTTAAGAATATATTTCACGGGGCTGGAGATTTAGCTCAGCTCAGTGGTTCTGGCACCTGCCTTGCAAGCACAAGGTCCTGAGTTTGATCCTGGTAACCACATACAATGCTGGGCGTGGTGACTCATGCCCACCAGCAATCAACACCACATACCACAGTGCTGGGCATGGTGGCTCACGCCTGTAATCCCAGCACTTGGGAGGCAGAGACAGGAGGATTGCTGAGTTTGTGGCGGCTTGCCTGGGCTATATAGTGAGCTCAGGGCCAGCCTGAACTACAAAGCGAGACCCTGTCTCAAAAAAAAAAAAAAAAAAAAAAAAGAATATATTTCATGGGGCCGGGGATTTAGATCAGTGGTTCTAGTGTCTGCCTAGCAAGCACAAGGTCCTGAGTTCAATCCCCGGTAACCACACATCACAGTGCCGGGCATGGTGACTCACGCCTGTAATCTCAGGACTCGGGAGGCAGAGGCAGGAGGACTGCTGTGAATTCGAGGCTAGCATGAACTACATAGTGAGCTCAGGGCCAGAGTGAACTACAAAGAAAGACCCTGTCTCAAGGAAAAAAAAATTTAAAAAATATATTATGTTGGGCATAGAAGTACATGGCTGTTATCCCAGCTCTCTGGGAGGTTGAGAAAGAAGGATCACAAGTTTGAACCAACTTAGCAACTCAGTGAGATCCTGCCACAAAATAATTTTTAAAAAGGAAAGATGGGGATGTATCTCAGTGCAAAGGCCTTGAATTCAATATCCAGTGACAAAAGAAAAAAATTTTATATAACCTAAAATATCTAAAATGTATCAACATTAATATAAAAATGTTAGTGAGTTATTCTTTCTGTGGTAAGTCTTCAAAATCCAGTTGGTCTTTTGTACTGACAACCCAGCCTGTCTCAAGGGAGTCTGATCTCATTTTAAGTGGCCACTGCACTAGACTGTGCAGGATTAGACTGTAACCTACACAAGGGTGATTTTTGACAGCAATAAGAAAAAGGTTTGGGTACTGGAACTGATGGAATTAATTCAATGGAATCTAATCTCACTGACTGGAGAACAGTGAAGTAGCCTGTTGGGCCCCAAGTCATTCCCATCCTTCGGCATGTTCTGAGAAGGAAGGCAAAGGGGATGTGTTGTTACATATTACTGGCAGTTTGAGAGGCCTGCAGCATGGAGAATCCTCGCTTCCACTCGGCCCTCAAGGTTATCAAACACCCTGATTAAACCTAGACCTCAATGTCCATATATGTCTGGTCTCCTGATAAAATTCCCAGGGCAGTGGTTGCCAAACTTCAAACATTTGCAACTGACTTTGTAGTTTTATGAAACCTGCGAGATCCCAAAATGATACACGGTCAGGCAAGACATAGTGACATTTCAGTCCACAACAAGCCACATAGATGCCAGTAGTCACATAAGATTTTACTGATTCACACCATTTTAGTTCGTGTAATTTCACTCTATAATATTATGATGACAAAACTGCCTAATGATGCATTCATTTCTCAGAACATGTCTCTGTTGTAAACTGACACATGACTGTAATTTAATTAGTATTTTTATTTAGCTAACTGAAAGAACCCTAAATTCATACTTGAGTGTTATCCTATAAAATTATTTTCCCAAGGTCATATAGTATCATTAATTTTTCATGTGTATATTATAATTAATATTTATTCAGATAACAAATGTGTATCATATATCTCCTGAAATCATCTCACAAACCACTAATGCTGGAGGATTGCTCAACTTCCTCTTCCCCAAGGGACTGGAAGTAGCTCTGGCAGATTCCCGCAGGCCAGGAGAGCTCAGGATGTGCAGCAGCCCACCACCGTCCTATAGGGTGACGCTCTTTAGTACCTGCTGCTTCTATCTCAGGATGGCATCAATTTGGCAGATTAGCTCCTATGCCCACCAGTTTGTTTGTTTGAGATAGGGTCTTTCTTTGCAGTTCAGGCTGGCCCTGAACTCTCTATGTAGCCCAGGCAAGCCTCAGACTCACAGCAATCCTCCTGCCTCTGCCTCCTGATTGCTGGGATTACAGGCGTGAGCTACCACGCCCAGCACTGTGTTATGTCATACAAAGGATCAAACTCAGGACCTGGCACTTGCTTGGAGCTGAGCTAACTCCCTGGCCTGCTCACCAGTTCTTACACACTTTGGGCACCAGGCCTATCTGTTCAGAAATTATCATTTTTCATTTTAATTTTCCAGAGGTTCCAGAGCTCATTTTGGGAACTGAGTTTTCAACTATAAACCCCTAAGTACACCTAACATTAATGCCCTCCAAATATTTCTTCTTGTTAACTGATTGATTTTGATAATGCATTATCTGTAAAGCCTTAAGAAATGAGAGCTGGCCAGGCATGGTGGTTTGCACCTGTAATCCCAGCACTCAGGAGGCAGAGACAGGAGGACTGCTGAGTTCCAGGCTTGCCTGTGCTACATAGTGAGCTCAGGGCCAGCCTGAATTACAAATCGAGACCCTGTCTCAAAAGAAAAGAGAGAGAGAGAGAGGAGAGAGAGAGAGGAGAGAGAGAGAAAGAAAGGAAATAAGAGCTGGTAAATTTCTATAGTGGAAATTCAGGCATTAAAATTGTTCGACAAATTTGATGTAGATTAATATATGTGTATCCTTGTACATTAAATAACAAGATCCAGTTGTCAGCATAATAGTTAAATAATTTCAGAGCTGTGGTGAAGATGAAAATATCTGGAGACATGCATAACTGCAGTGTGTATGAATTTAGTGTTGTATAATAAGTTAGCCTAGAACTGAGGAGCTTAGGCAGCAAATGTTTATTGTATCAGTGTCCGTGAGGCAGGATTGTCTTATAAGGCTGTAATCGAGGTGTGAGCTAGGGCCATGTGCTGTCTGAAGGTCTGATGGAGGGAGAATCTGCTCCCCAGATCACCCCTGGCCTGCTGCAAGGACTCAGGCCCCACTGGTTCCTGGCCAGGCCTCCCTCAGCTCTGTGCCACACGGGTCTTGCTCTAGGCACAACCTAACATGGAACTGGTTTCGCTCTGGGTGAGCAAGATATGATCAGAAAGCCAACATGGAAGCTGCAGTCTTTTTATGATAAGTCTCAGAAGTGATGGATGCCTCATTCTCTGTCACACTTCATTCACCCTGAGAGGATCATGAAATCTAGACCATGATCGGGGGATCATGGGCACCCTCATCTAGGCTGCTGACCATCTCATGACACAAACCACCTATAATGTCACAATGCTAATGCTACTGCAGCATGGTGGCCCTGATCCTAGTCAAGAGGCAGGCAAAATTTCAGTTGGGGATTAGTGAAAATAAAGTGGTACTATTTTTCCCACCCAGTTCAGAGACTCCTGTGTTAAAATACACAATGTATCTTGTGCCATTTAAAAATAAGCCTGGTGTTCTGAGGATGGGCACAAGGATTCTTCACAAAGTCCTGGAATCTCCCAGCTGTGCGCATTTACTGTGTATGTGAAACATTTTTTTTTTTAAATAAACCATGTGGTACTGTTGGTCCACTAAGAAATAAATCAACTTTGAAAACTTCCCTCACAGCTGCAAAAAGCAAGTGTTTGGCCCCAATAAATCAGGATTAGAAGAGTTCAGCTTATAATGAAGCTTTCACCTTCTCTGGGCCAGGTGGCCATAACTGAGCCATGAGAGCAGAGAAGCCATAGTTCAAAGCCATCACCAGTTCTGTAATGACAAGTAGGACTGGGACAGAACACAAGTACAGGGACTCAGGATGCAACTACTTGTTCTTTGTAAAATGCAAATCTGCTACAACTCAGGACCTTCTGAAAACATAAACCAGAATTTTGCTTTTAGGGGCCCTATGTCAACTCTGTACCTTTTCTAGTTAAAATGCTGGAGCACTTTTAGGTAGTGAAGAATACAGTGGGCTGGAGTGACAAGGCTGTACAGAGAATAAGTGAACAAGGAGCCTAAATTGTAGGTGTCAACTTTGCCCTCCTGCACCTCACTCAAAATTCCTCATCACCCGTTCACAGAAATGCTTTCGGTATTTCATTTCATCAGGGTGGAATGAGCGGTACTCAAGATACTTAACAACCATGAAGCAGGGGACTGAGTGATCAGGACAACGTGTGACATGGAGCAGGGTCCTGGGGCAGTTGCACTGTGCCTGGCACTAACCCTTCCGTTGTGGAGTCAGGGGAGAAGTCTTAGCGATCTGAGCGGAGCTCAGGGGACAAGAGGTGCAGACCATTCCCCAGCTGGTCTGAAAGAGCCCAGTGGTTAACAACCAGTGCTGCGCATCAGCACCAGCAAGACTGAATGGCAGCTGCAGAGGGCTCCTGCTGTGCCCTATCGGACTCCCGTGGCCAGCACCGTCCGGATGGAGCCCAGTCCTTCCTAAGCTCAGAGCTGAGCCCTCCAGGTCTTGAACCACTTCCAAGGCTCACAGAACCCTTCTCCTGCGCCTCCCTGGGGTGCTGGCTAGCAGTCTCCCTCCCAAGTGCTGTCTCAGAGCAGCCTGAGCCAGCTGCTGCTGCCTGGCCCAAGGGGCTTCTGCAGAAGCATCCTCTTTGATTTCGGCCCTAGAAACTAAGCAATGAATAAGACGCGACGCAGAGCCCCTCTCTCTCTTCCACTCTCGAACTCCTTCATCTACCGATACAGCAGCCAGAAGGAGCATTAAAACGCAAAGTCAGATCATTGACTCTTTTGTGCTCTAAGCGAAAGCCAGGTCTTACATCAGCTGACCAGGACCTCTAGGATCTTGCCTCCGATGTCTTCCTCCTCATTTACACCGTCCAAATCACAGCAGCTCCTTGTTATTCTCCGAGTACCGTGGCCATGACCCGCCTCATCCTCCGGGGTCTTCTCCCAGGTGTCTGCACCAAGCTCTGGGACTCCCCACTGCAAGTGTGCACCACCTCTATCATCGTCGCCCTAATCGCCCTGCTGAACTCTAGGAGCTGCCACCAGGCCTCTGCTCTTCTTCATCCTGCTTTCTCCCTCACAGCAGTCTTCACCTTTCAACCTTCTAAGAAAATACATCATACAGCATGCCTTGGGTCTGCTGGTTATTGTTCACATTCCCCAAGAACACAAAAGGCAATTTCTGAATTGAGAGAAGGGCAGGGAGATGGGAGGCAGGAACAGAGGGCAAGAATGGGAGAAGGGAGAAAGAAGGGAAAAGACAGGCCTATTAAAAACATCCAATGGCAGAACCCAAGCAATGTGTCTCACTTTCTTCTTTTAATGGTGCTTGTGCATTCTGCAGACGAACCAAAAAAGAAGACTGACACTAAGGGAGCTGTTTGTCAGGAAAGAGTCTTAAGAGTGGCTGAGATATTATGATATGTATATTCTGGGTTTTGTTCATGGTTCCTGGCTCATAATCCCTTCCCCAAGGCAGGCTACAAAACCAGAATTTCTCTTCATCAGGCAGGTCATGAAAATTCTAACCTGCCTGGCCTTAAATACATTCTCCAGCTTATCCCACCTGACAGAAGGTCATGAGACCCTCTTGTACTATGCCTCAGAGGGAGGAATTCTGCCACCCAGTCTATTAGCAATAGATATGTAATGAGGTCTGCACA
Organism: Thryonomys swinderianus; assembly: GCA_004025085.1. NCBI lineage: Eukaryota > Metazoa > Chordata > Mammalia > Rodentia > Thryonomyidae > Thryonomys > Thryonomys swinderianus. The sequence continues at coordinate 36,961 of PVIC010013651.1, forward strand.
AAATCTTGAAAGGACAGCCCTAGAGAGCTTCCTGATTAGTAAGTACCAGTGTTCCTGGGGACAGTACCAGTCCCTTCTCCCATACCTCATCCTGTGCATCTCTTCATTTTGTAATATTTGTAATATTGTTTTTATTTGTTTGTTTGTTTGAACCAGAGTCTCGCACTGGTCAAGTGGGCTACTCGTGGTTTTCATTGAATTTTTCATATCTTCTTCCCCTTTTATTTTTGCTTTATTTGAGACAAGGCCTTGCTAAATAGTTCAGCTGGACTTGAACCCACTATGTGGCAAAGGCTGGTTTCAGACTCATGGCAATAGTTATCCTGCCTTAACCTCCCAAGTATCAGGATTATAGACATGTACCACCACCTTGGCTTTGAAATAACTTTTATAATAAATCAGTAAGTGTGTTTCCTGAGTTTCTTGAGCTGCTCTAGCAAATTAGTTGAATCTAAGGAGGAACTTGCAGGTAGAACAATTTATAGCTAGTTGGTCAGATGTAGACAGAACCACCTGGGGCTGCTGGAGTGGAAAGCAGTCTTGGGGACTGAGCCCCCAACCTGTAGGGTCAGTGCTGAATCAGATTGGGGAACACTAAGCTGGTGTCTGCTGCAGAATTAACTACCTGCTTGCTGCTGGGGAAATAAATGCCCTGAAGTTTATCTGTACTTCATGACAGATCTTCATTCATACTCCTCATGTCCACAAGACATAGAGTCTCACTTCCTGGTCTACCCTGGGTTTACTGGTAATTTTTTACCTCTAGGCCTATCCTTTTTTTTTTTTTTTTTG
>PVIC010013652.1:0-37905 GCA_004025085.1 Thryonomys swinderianus
TAGATGCAAGGAATTTTTAATAAAAGGCCTATGGGAATGATTATTAGTGCAACCCTTTTGCACCTTTGTGAATAGTGGACAGTTATTTTATTATGTCAGATTATAATATTATTGTAACTATTTCCTTAGTGAAATTATAATTTTCTAAAAGAAACCCAGTATTTGGAAGCAGGATACTTGATACCATTGTTAATCTAATAAAAATTCCTAAATTAAGATATAGTGGACACTATTGTTTATTTTGTCTACAAATATCCAAGCCTTACATGATATTCTACAGGTACAGAAATACTGCTCTACATTAGCCATAAATTTGTACCATTATATCTCTAATGAAACCCTATGTGATAGGTTACATGTGATGATTTCTAAATCAGCTTTCCATAAAATATATAATTACATTGGACATGATGAAAGAAAAACTGAAGAATCCACTAAACAGTAACTAATAGAGACCATGCTGTTTTTGTTAAAAAAAAAAACTATACAGGTCATTTTCATTCAAAAATTTTGCTTAACACATTTTACAACATAAATCATGTAAAGCTATGTAGTCGCATGAGTTAAAGGCAGAAATACTTTACATTTGTGGACATCTCTTAGCAAAAAGAATTGACCAGACTCTTTAGCTGGCTCTGCACTTACCTTACTGTGACAATCTCCTGCTCTATATTTACATCACATACTTTATTTGGAGGATTTACTTATAGAACAGCATCTGATACATCTGTTTCCTTCAAAAGAGTAACTTTTATTTGTAGGGAATTATCAGGCAGATTTTTATATAAATGCTTGATGAGCCTTATGAAATGTATGTATTTGTTTTTCTTCAGCAGCACTGTGTGATTGTAATATATATATATATATTAATGATATGTATGGATTCCTCTTTATACTTATATGTCAATCAATCCACTTATCCATCAGTAGAATGCGCCTGTGTGTACGTTATTTTAGGAAGAAAGGCTTCGAGGCTCACAGCTACCCCTGGGACATTCCAACTTGAGTTGCTCAAACAAGGACCCACAGAGAGCAGACTCCGGTTACTACGACGGCTCACAGGAGAGGTTCTAATTTTCATTCCTTCAATGTTGAAACACTCTCAACTGAACCACTCTTGAACCAGTTCATTGGAGTTTGTTTCAATATTGCAAGAATGATAAGATTAAGCTACTGCCATCAGAATGAACTATGCCTACTCTCTCAAAAGTCATCGCGTTGTTTCCAATGTAAAGTCATGTCAAACTAAATAAAGATGTATTTGAAAATCTAGGTGCAGTTTCTCACTTAATATCCTTGTGTATACCTTCCCCCCGATTTCTGAGAATTTCTCACTAGTACAGGACTATTTCTTAATTGATTGTCAAATATCTGAAGAATGAGTTCAGAGTTTTACTTGTGTAAAAAGTACTAACTTTAAGAAGAATAATGCCTATATCTAAAATATATACTATACATGACAGATATAATTTATATATGTGATACTCTATTTTATGTTTCCTATTTGGTTTGAAGATGATGACAAGATTGCCTGGAAGTGAAAAATATATCAATGATAATTCTCATGTCAAATAAAAATTCTAGTAATAGAGCCCCAAAGAAGTATCTAAAATAGATAAGATAAATATCTCTATTGGAAGAGCACAAGAGTTCTTCCTTTCTTTGACATTCCCATTATATTTTCTTGAATTTACACAGTATACACATTAGTACAGATGTAGATTAATTTAACACAAGAACCCATAACAGAAAACCTCTTCAAAGTATTTTAAAGTTTCACAAGCCGTATTCCAATTCTTGTGTCAGTAAAATATGAAGAATATTGACCCTTCTTGCTAGCTGTATGCTCCATGAGAACAGGAGCCTTTGCTGGGCAGTGTCCCTAGCATGTAGCACAATGTTCGACTTAAGTTCAGTATTTCCTCACTTACAGAGAAGAGGACCACATGTCACACAACACAGTTGTGATCAGTTACCTAGCTAAAGAGTCTGGAAACTGTTCATCATTTTGATCAGTTTGTTAATTTCTCTTCCTTCTCATAAACTCAAGAGGCACCAAATATAAAACTAAATACTTAAACAGTAGTGTCAACTTTATGTACAACAGGTGCCCATTTCGTGATACAATGATAATATTACAATGGTAAGAAGTCATCACCCTCTTCCCTTGCTAAGCAGTTTATTCTGATGGCTTGCTGGCACCTCTAAAATCCCCAAAGAGCTTACCTTCTTCCCCTACTAAGGTCTTCCTTTCCCCACCACCCCCCCTTTCTTGGGAGACAGCCCCTTACTCCAGTTATGGAGGCCAGTTACTTGGGCCATTTCACTATTATTGCTCTCTCTTCCTCGTAGTCCAGTACGTTATTTTGTGATCCTCTGAGGAGGTGCTGATAATTGGACTTTATTGTCTTACTATGGAGCGTCCCAATCCAGGCTCCAGTTTGACCCGCCGGGTGCAAGCTGTAGCCACTTGCTGCTTGCCACATGAAAGCTACTAATTCTCCCTCCACAGCCTTCAACAATCAAGAGTCCACAAACTGTTTTTATTTTGTCACGGAATAAAATTGGCTTCATTTGATTGTCTATCCTCACACCACCTGTAGAGGATAAATATCGTACTATTCTCATTTTGCAACTGAGGAAACATAAACTTGGAGAGATATCTAATCTACTCAAACTCATAATACAAGATTCAACTTTGTGTTTTGACATTCAAAGCTGTGCAGCGTCTCCCACCTGACGCTGTGGCTTCCCTGCCGTTTCCACTTCAGCGTCTCCCAGGTTCCCTTTCCACTCTGGGCATTCATCCCCAAAGCTTTCCTTTCCTCTGCCTCGCCAGACACTCCACACGCTCCAGGGCCACTTCGCAGTGTGTTGTCTGCAGCCATCACAGAGTATTTTTCTCTGCATTCTCTCCCTGCCCAGAATTCCAATTGCATTTTGTATTTTAAAGCGCATCATGAGTGATAGGCAACCACCTGGGGCATGAGCAGTGACAGATAAGGTTGGATTTAGAGCCTGGGGAACAGAGAGGAGCGTGAAAGGGGTTGTGCCGTCGATTCACTTGGGAAAACATCAGTCTTAGAATAACTCAGGATAAGGCCAAAAAACTATGTATTTCAATGAGCATGACAGAAGAAGAAAAGACAGTATTCTTAACGTCAGGAAAAGGAAAGTTAGCACAGGCTGAAGATTTTAGGTCTCCTACAAAGTGCAAAACATAAGCAAGGCGTGAATGTTAAAAGGTCGTAGAGTCAAGCACTACTACGAACAGTAATGCCTATACAGGAGACTGAACTCTGCAGTCTAAACATAAGCAAGAAGGGACAGTGTGACAGAGTGATCATTTAAACACAGACACACACACACACATGCGTGCAACCCCCCTAACCACAGCTACGATCGCAATGATGTGTGACGGGAAGTAGAAGATTCAGTGTGTACTGAAAATGTAAATGTTTGATGTAAACATTGAAGAACGACCTTGATTTTTCACCAGTGAAAATGAATTACCCTGTGTAGATCATGTGCAAAAGAAGCCAGTGTAAAGACATCAAACTCAGTTATCAGAGGCAGAAAATGCATTTTGTCTCTTCTATGAAATAGAGAAAATTTATGGCAGTGTACCCAGATAAATAAAATTTATCTGAAAAAATTCCAATAAGAAACATATTTACTGCACTGTATCTTTTTAAATAACGTCTGATTTTTAAGAGTTCCCAGGAAAGCAAAATTAAGTTAATATTGGGGTTATCGTTTGAAATCAGGTTATTTGCTTTACTTCTAAACTTTATGATGTTAATAAAACAATTCTAGATGATAAAGAGATGTGTGAGTGTGTGGGTGCTATCCATTTTAATAGCTAATGGATATTAATGTGAATATAAAATCTGTAGGTTGAATTTATATGTGAAGTGTAAATATACTTTCTAGTCCTAAAGAAAAATTATTCTACATAGAAATCATGAATAAGTGTTGCTTTTATAAGAAAAATATAAGTGTTCTCCTGCTTTTTTAATTATCTCATCTGTTTATGCATTCATTCGTCCCTATTCCCTGTAAGTAACTGATTTTTCTTTTAAATACAGCACCCGACTCCAGTTCTTCCTGTAACTTCCAATCTTAGCTACCAAACCCTCGAGTCTGAGCCCTACCTGTACGTCATCGGACGCAAGAAGCTCATGGACGCGCAGTACAAATGCTATGAGCGGATGGGGAAGCTGCCTCCTTATGAAGGAGAAGGTAAGAGAAGGCAGATATGTGAACGCGTATTGAGAACATTAAAAACTCATTTCTTCCCCTGAGTAAATACATGTTGAAAAATTTCATGTTCCAGCAGTTTTCACAGCTGTTTGCTCACTATGGTGCATCTGTGTGCTGTTTCATGTAATAGATTTTTCTTTTCTCAAGTTCATCTGACTTCTTCTTGGCTAGCATCTCCCCATCCGAAAACTTACGGAAAAGCTCAGTACTCACAGCTGGCACAAAGGAGCAGCACACAGGACTGAGGAAGGGGGGATGAGGTGGGGGGGTGGAGAATTTGCCCGAGATGGGTCCCGTCAATCTCTGTCTTCTTTAGGTTGACTAGATTCCTTCACCACCAACTGGTTAGCAACTCGTGCTATTTCTCTTCCCTTCCTGGAGAATTAGGAAATGGTATCTCTTATGCCAGGCGTGGTAAACCTTGCAGGCCTTTCAGAGAAACAAGCAGCCCCTTGCAGCACAGATGCCATAGGTTCACCACTGCTGTCCTAGGCAAACATTATTCACCACCTTCTGTAGAATGCTCTGTCACTACCCAAATATATAGAGAAGTAAGCATGTTCTTTTACCTATAGAACTTACAAGAGAGAACAAAAATGAGGACTCAGTGATAGCGAGGCATTGGAGCACCATTTAAATAATTTTCTTTGCCCCCTAAAACACTTCAGAAGAATCAATAAGTCCTTCTAAAACTTTGCACATTCTGAGACAGCCCAAACTGGTAAAGGAACAAATGATTTAAAATACTTTGTTACTACATATAGCTTCCTGTCAAGGTTTTAATTTTTAGTTCCTTTTTGTGGTACCAGGGATTGAACTTGGGTCCTTGTGCTTCCAAGGTGGGCATGGTACCACTTGAGCTAAATCCCCAGCCTTTACTTCCTGTTTTTTAACACTTTCCTCTAAGCAAAAAACAAAACAAAAAAAATCAAGTCTACTGAAAGATGAAGTCTGCCATAGTTTAATTGTTCATCAAGAATTGATTAACAATTGTAGCATTTCTGGAAATATTGTAAAGGAAAAGTTTTGGAGGAAGGAGTCAACATGTGTAATATATAATGTGCTCCTTCTGAAGAACTAATGGAGAAAACTTTACAAATATGTTAGTTTCATTAGTCATAGGTAAAGTTAATACCTTTTTATCATTGTTGTCACAACTGTTGTTAATAGTCGTAACTTGGTGTAAAGTTCCAGAATAAGATACACTTACTTGTCTTGTACATTGAATTCCTGCTGGAGTCCAAATTTTATGACAAATCTCAATCGTACCTTCATTGTCTTATTTATACCTGGCCTCTCAAATACGATATTTGGTTGTGGGACAGTCACAGGCAAATTCTAGGGAGAAAACTCAATTACCTCTTGTCAACTCTTATACTTTATTGGTTGTAAATAAATGAATGACTGAAAGAGAAATTGTTGGATGCAGCATGCTTATGAACTTGGAAAAATGTACTCTTTGTATGAAATCTCCATTCTTGAAATTTATTTCAAAAGTTTCAATTGGTATCATGAATATTGTCAAGTAATACTTTCTTACTGAATTAGTTTTGAATCTCTTAGTGCTGATAATGATGGTGAAACATAAGCTACTTGACAATATCTGCAACAACTACTCATCTAAATCAAATTTCTGGTTAGACATTCAGGAAGGAAAACTTATCAACATACCTCAAAACCCACTTGATTAACCACCACCAGTTGCGTAGGACTGACCTTGCTTACAGTTAAATAAAGGGAGAGAGGAAAATGCAATCCTTGGAGTTACTCATCTTGATAAACCCAGCTTTGGAACCACTTACAAAATAAAACCAGAGCCCCCCAATGAGGGCTGTCGTCCAGTGAGATGATTAGTTAACACATGTGCTAATGCTACTTCAAAACTTACTTTCAAAATAAATGTCTTGGGCTACATGTTAGAAGTCTTGGGACCAGCCTTCTCCCTCTGTACGGATTCAGTATTAGTTTCCTTCTGATGGCCAGGTCCCTACTGCAACCGCACTTGGGATGGATGGATGTGCTGGGACGACACTCCGGCTGGAGAAGTCTCCGTTCAGCACTGCCCGGATTACTTCCCAGACTTTGACACACACGGTAGAGAAATTTTTTCATTTGATATTTTTTGTTATGTATGGATATGAAGATAAAATCAGATATAAAGTGGACCTATATAATTGTACGACACATTGTAGTATGTTCTGGATACTACAGAAGAACAATACTACAGATACTACAGAAGAACGATATATCGTTCTTCGATGATATATTATTCAGCTGTACCAATGCTGGAATTTGACCTCATTTTTAGGGCCTATTATTAGTCAGTTGTCTGTGTTGGGGATAAATTCTGGGTTCTAAGATGAGTGAATAGTTCTAAATATGGGGTTTCTGTATTGTTTGCATTTGTGACACACTTGGTAACATGCAGATTCTTGATCTAGAGTTTGTGTGTACTGGGCTAGGATGACGTGCCCAGTGGAAATTTTGAGTAACCTTTAAAATGATACGAAGCTGTCGTGTTTTAAGGGGAAATCAGAAGACAGGAGCTGTAGACACCAAATTTCTGTTCTGACATCAAGGTGTTAAATAACTTCAGTAAGTAAGACTAACTTTAGAATAATTAGTCATATCAAAATCCAGCTCTGTCTTGAGAACAAGAATAATTGACAAATAAGTAGCATATAAATGACTTTTATTATAAAACTCACACAGGAAGGCTTTTTACTATCATCTTTTACTTTCAAAATATTTTTCATGCATTTGATCTCATTTTATACCTATAATGCTCAATAAAAAATTGCAAGTTCATCTAAGTCTCTTCAGCCCTTACCTAACTTTCCTTATATAATTAAGTACAACAGTGTAGAAATTCATTTGAGTAGCAAAACCCAATTTAATGAGCTTAGACATCTAGATTTTTTTTAATTAGTACGTTTTAGGACTACATTATAATCACATTTATCATTGAGAATTTGTACCTGTACATAATCTACCTTGATTCTTATTTTTCCCATTCCCCTGCCCTCCCTCTTCTACCTACCCAAATACATAAGTTTTGTTTCCATTTTTCCCCTTTTTACCTCAAAATTTTTCCTTTTCCTTCGTTGCCTATCCTGTTTCCCTTCCTACTTCTCCTTTCCATTTGAAGATTTTCTTCCTGCTTCACAATACCCATCATACACGTGGGACCTCATTTACACCTTCAGTTTCTCACATCCAGATTTTTTTAAAGTTCTGTTTGTAACTAAATGTAATGTCTATATTGAAGAATCACAGTTCTCTTAATTTTCATTATTGACCTATAAACCACATCCTGACAGTGCACAAAACACTAGCAGAATGTCTAAGGTTTCGTTTTTGGTAAGTGCTTAGTCAAGACAGATAAATAGTGAGATCATAAGTAACAGTACTGAAATTCAGGAGGAGATGACCGTGTGCCAGGAATAGGCCAGAGGAAGAAGCACAGGTAACCAGGAGACACTGAAGACCCTGCATGTGAGGCCCACACTCAAGATTAGCAGCACCTGATGAGCAGCTTGTGGTTTAGGACAAGGATTCTCAACCCCCCCCTACCCTGCGGACCTGGTGAGATGGACAGATGCGTAGATACCGTTTTGTTTTGCTGGTACCTTCACAAGTTTTGGGTTTTTTTTTTTTTTTTCTTTTCCAGAATCCTCCCCCTGAGCCTCAGCCTTCCAGAGTGCCAGGATTTTAGTTGTATACCACCATGCCAAAATTGATGGTGCTTTTAAAAAATGCTAATGCCCTTTTCCAGTTCTACAAAGCCTGAGAATCTGTCTGTACATTGGAAAAGGCATTAACTGCTTAAAATGGCTCAGTTAAAAAATTTTTTTAAATGGCACCATGCATATTAAAACATTGCGCAGTACATAACCCATGTGGTCTCTATGGACTGATACTTGCTATAGTCTGGTTCTGCAAATTGATGGAACACTTTGGAGTGGTTTTAAAGCTTTCACTTACTAGCATTTCCTTTGAGATATTAGTCATGACTGTTATGTTTCATTAACAGAAAGGGTTTCAAAATACTGCGATGAGGATGGGGTTTGGTTTCATCATCCTGCCAACAACCGAACTTGGACCAACTATACCATGTGCAACGCCTTCACTCCTGACAAGCTGCAGGTGGGTCCTAGTTCAAATCTCAGTATGTGGTAGGGAGATCATTTGCATATTGAAATGATGCATAACTATGAAACATATTCTACCGAGAGTCCATCAGATATCTTTTATGAGAGGAAGTCAGTGCTGACCTGCAGTGACCTGTGAAGTGGCATTAGAAAAATCATTCTGTTGTGTTGTGTTAGTGCCAGAGATCCAGTCCATGGCCTCACAGATGCTAAGCAAGCACTCTACCACCGCGCTACATCTCCAGTGGAAGTGCCATTAAGGAAAACAGTGTTTCTCTTCTTGGTTGGCACTTAGTGCCCAGGGGACTTCTGTATGCATATGGAATCAGCCACTTAGAGCAAAAGGACCACTGTCCACAAAGCAGCTGAAGAGATTCCCTCTAATGCCAGAAATTTGGAGCACATTTTGAGGAGCTGTGTAACATTTGTACTCTCTGGGAAGAGTTTCAAAACTTGATTTTTTTTTTTTTTTACACAAGTCACACGCTATACATGACCCTCCCCCTGTTAGATATGACTTCAGTTTCATTGTCAGGTTTTGAAGAAAGCCCCCATGGGCATCTTATCAGCCTGTTAATGTAGGTATGTCCGCTCAGATTATTTTCAGAGGTAGTCTATTCTGATTTGTTAGCATGTGTGTCTTACTGGCTGTTAAATATTTTGAATATCACTTCTGTTTAGAAACATGTGTTTAACCTAGTGGTAAGAAAAGACCAGATATGAAAGCTGAAAAGATCACTAAGTCTTTCTCCATGTCAAGCTGGAGAAATCAGTGTCAGTGTTTAGCTACACAGGGCTGGAAGCGGAAGTTTGTCCTTCAAAGACCACCCATATTCTAAGTAATTACGCATTGGGAAGCTGAAAGCCCACCGTGCTTTTGTTCCTTCTTAAAGAGTTTTAGTACTATGTAAAATTTTCCTCTTAATAGAAACAAAACAAACAGAAAAACTCAGAAGAATAGTTTAGAGGCCAGTTGATGAGTAGGAAACCTGTCACAGGTACAGGCTGAAGACACTGAAGCCCAGTGAGCTGTACACACACTGCTCCGTCACTCTGAGACTCACAGCCATGTTCTTACTCTGTCAGGGAACTGCTGGTCCTTACTGCAGTCACTCAGAAGTGAGCAATCACTGCGGAGAGTTCTAGAATGAAGGCTGGTAATGATTTTAAGGGAAAAAAGTATAACCACGATACCTGAGTTGTTATAAATGTGTGAATCCAAATAAGTAGTTCTCTGCATTGCTGTGTTTGATCTTCTCACATGCTTTTGCCACACTTGAAAAAGAAAAGGGTTTAAGAAGAAACAGTCCACTCTTGGCACTTTACATACTGATTAAAGTTCTCTCCACACTTCTTTATAAATAATGTTGGCATTATAAATAATGCCAACACTCAGCCAAAAAAAATCAACTTTAAATTCAATTTAAACACAAAAAAACTTCTGTTTTGAGAGTGACAGGACAGCAACTAAATTAGGAGCTTCTGGTTTCATCTTACACCTTTAGACAACTCTATTTCAGAAGAAAAAATATTTTAAGAGGGGTACTGTAAAGCCATCTAAAAGAATATGAGTTAACTTATATGAAGTGTTCTTAGAAAGTAAGACAAGTGATTCGAAGTTGTCTTACAAAAAATACCCCAAAACTGAACTCCTGGGAGAAAAGACAATATTTCAATGTTTATTTTCTTGAAAAAAATTCCTAAGTCTCTCCTAAGAAAATGATACAAAGTTTTGAACAGCACTACTTATGAGCCTATCATTCCAGTCTTGTTATCATTACCTGTAAGATAAGAAGGGCTGTCATGGTAACCGCCTTGAAAATGTTAACAATATGTAAATACCTGGTCCAGTTGTATACTAGGCACAATTCAGGAGAAGCTGGATCATCAGTTCTGAAACCCTTAGAGTAAAGCAAGGGGATATTTGTTTCAGCATAGTAATCACACACATAACCAAATAAAGCACTCTGCGTTCCTTGAGAGCATTTAAGCAGAATTAGCACTTCAATTTCAGACCCTTCATAAAGTAGTTGACTACAAAGTGCTCAAGGTACATAATTGTCCTTTCTGTTCCAGAAACTCAAAAAAAAAATATTTTGAATGCATTTAAAACATATCTGCAACATATTTTTGAGTAAGACTGAACTCAATTCAAGAAAATTTCTTTATTCCTTGAAAATGGATCAATTTATTTATATAAAATGAATAAATATATAATTTCATTCTCTTAAATATTCACTGTAATTTTAGAGGATTTTTCAAAAGGAAAATAATTTCTTGATTGCTGTCGTATTTAGAAATAGACTCTACCTGTGATTCACCTGTCGTTTTGTTGTTCCAGAATGCCTTCGTCCTGTACTACTTGGCTCTGGTGGGTCACTCCCTGTCCATCTTCACCCTGGTGATTTCTCTTGGGATTTTTGTGTGTTTCAGGTAAGCATATGAGGCATCTTCTCAGTTGGGGATCATTTTCCAAACCAAAGGCATGAGGCACTCCATTACCTTTTTATGAGAATTCCAACCTCCATATTAGTGCGGTATATCCTTCCACTTGGATTTCTGTACTGTCCTCGGTACTATAGTAAATGACACTGATAAGGGAAAATTTCAGTACCTACTCTGCTTTGTATGAATAGAACGGGAGCCATATAACTGATAAATATTTCTCTAGCTAAACACCTGAGATTAAAACTCTATACTAAAAAATTTCAACAGATAAAGGAACCAGTTATTTTGTTCAGGAAAATTCTGTTATCAGAGATTTATGTTGCTATTGCCCTAACAAAGGTCATAGTCAAGGAGCCCTGGAGCCAAGATAGGTGAGCCAACCTCTGAAGATGATTGGATGTCACCATCTCATAGGGCTCCTCGGCTCAGACTCTGAAGAATAACATTGTAAGACATGTTAGCCAAAGTAAGAATAAGGAATAAACAAGCATATCAGAACCCATCTTGGCAAAACCTCATCCAAAGGACATCTTTCTTTAGCTTTTATGTGAGAAAAACTAGGTATCAAAATAAAACAAAATAGACACAGAATGCTTTAAATACTTTCTAGTCTGCTTTAAACGGATGTAAGCAACAGCTTTTCAAATAACTGTACATTCAAATTACAAACTGTTATAGACACTTCCAGTCCAGCAACCCTTAGTGAAAATAAAGCACCACAACATGGCTTTAAACTGACTTTCTGAGTCTTACTCACAAATGTAGGTTCCAAATGGACTACATGGACATTCCGTAAATGTGTTAGAAATTTAAGTAAATGAGATAGGATCTAGAACCTACATTCATATCTGATATACAAGTAAAATTTAAGTATCTGATACCATTATTATTAATATCATCATTATTATTGGTTGAGGTAGTATGATACAAATCATGAGGAAAAGTTCTTTCCTAGGCTCAGATTCCAAATAATCCTCTACACTAAAAAGATATACATACTTAGTATTTTACATAAATATAATAAAATCTTAATTTGAGTTTTTTTTTAAATATTACCATGACAATACTAAAGAAATTAAACCAAGGAAGAGTAATAACCTCTGTACTCATCAACAAAACTAATCTTTTCCTATATCATTGTCTTATATTAAACCACCAATACAACTGAAAAGTAAATTTTTACCTGAATAGTACATAACACAAGTAAACAGATAATGAGCTCCTTCCATAAATGATTTAATGAAAGAAAAGAATGATAAAGCCACAAGACACGGTCTATTAATTATTAAAATTAAAACAGTATTTTCAATTTAATGATTAGAACACAGCAGAGAAATCACATAACATGATTAACTTGGGAAGGTCTACTCGTTTTTCAGTGGGTCTCCACCATGGTGAATAAATATATCATCAAGACCCAAGCAACTTTGATTAAAAAGTCTTCTACAAGCCTCCTTTTGTGATGTTTTAAAAAATATAGGAGTGTTGAAACAAGAAAATCTCCCAAATTTATAATCATGCAACTAAAGCACGTAGTCAGAGTTTTAAGACAGATGTGAAGAGGCTGTGTCTCGTTCTTTCTCCAGTCACTTACAAAAGTGATAAAGAGGAGAAACAAACCAGCAAAGGAAATAGCAATGTTTTTTCGCCTGTAATCACTCTGTTTAGCCACAGCATGTGAGTGTTTCAAAGTGTGGCACAGGGACAAGTTGAAATATTTCTTAACTCTGACCAGTCCCCAAACGCAGTAACTCTTCCCCACCAAGCCTTGCTAGAGTCTCAAGCAGATCAAGGACTGACTTCATTCTACCATCTCTCAACTCCAAGAACCCACCCGGCAAAAATTTAAATCAGGGAAGAAAAACACATCTCACTGATTTATAATATGAACTCACTAATAAGAAGACATGAATTCTGCTGGCTGTCGTGACAGCCACCATCAGATAAAAGTGAAATGTATAGAAGAAGCCACGAATAGTTTTCAAACCTGTTCTCACTCCTTACTTAAAAATGCCCAAGCCAGAAATTTCAAGAAAATCTTCTTAAAATTCAGCTGCATTCTGGCTCTTGTGATGCATGTCAAAAAAATTAAGTGATTGATTTTTCACTTCACCGTACCAGGCCCGTGGACATGCGGCTCTGGCTCCACGCCCCCTTCTCCCATCCATTTTCTGCCTGGTTGCAGCAATAAACGTGCTCTTTACTCGAAGTGTCCTCCAAACTTTAATGATTTCTCCTCTAAGAACCTTTTTCTTGGTTGATTGTACAGTATTTTTTATAATTAAAATTATTTTATCACTTACCCTTCTAGAAGCCTCTCTGAGGACCAAAAACTATGCTCTGACTGGATAATTTTTCTTAAAGCTGTTTCTTAAACTAGCCAGAGGAACAGCAGTGACGCTTAGAGATGGCGCCTCGCTCACTTGCTCCCAAACATTCTCTCCTCTGTGGTTAAAGGCACTTCGGCGTTCTGACACCGGGTAATGCTTCACTGTCGTTCGCTCCCCAGGAGTCTCGGCTGCCAGCGGGTGACCCTGCACAAGCACATGTTCCTCACTTACATTCTGAACTCCATGATTATCATCATCCACCTGGTTGAGGTCGTGCCCAACGGAGATCTGGTGCTCAGGGACCCGGTAAGTGCTGCTCTGGGGTTTGCTGTTCATTTTATTTTAAAGAATATGATACCTGTAAAGAGTAAATGTGATATTAACATTTGGCTGAGGCAGCCGCTTATTTGTGTCATCGTATTTAGTTCTACAGTTGAATTTCACATTGAGACAGGCATGTTCGTTCAGGGTCGTTCTTAGAGGTAAGCATTATATGTGATTGTGAAGGCTGGTAATAATTAAATCATAGGCAAATACAAATCTTCTTTCAAACCCTGAGGATTTTTTCAGGGAGGGGGAAAGGGTGGAGAGTACAATTGGAAGCCCAAGCAGGAGCTGTCTAACACACAGAAACTGGCCAAGAAATATTTTCATTTTTGTTTCTCTGCTTTAAAAGTGTTATGCAGGCATCTGTAGATAGCCTCATCTTTCAAAACTGGCATTTGACAGTTCTACCAATCCAGTGACAAAAATGCATGAAATCTGCCCAGAGCATGTATCCTGTGGGGCGGTGGCATAGCATGGGAAAGCAGCTTAATTTGGCTTCTGGTGGAGTCACAGTATTAATAACTTCTGCAGTATGAATATTTCCAGAAAGACATTATAATCCATCTCATAAAACCATGACATCTATTATTGGAGACAACATTCTTCTATCTTACATGAAGAATACATTGGTTTGCCTTGATGAATTTTCTATTTTAATGTCAACTAAATCAAACAAGATTTATCTCATTCAGTTTACTCTTCGTAAGACATCAGTGAAGAGCAGATATTATCACCATTTTTAAAGCTGGAAAATAGAGCCTCAGTGAAGTCAAGGATCCCACGTAAAGTGACTCTTTAGAGATGGCATTCATACGGAGACCTGTCACGCGAGTCCACCCTCTTCTCTACCAAGCAGTACTCTAATTGTTTTATTTCTTAAGCAAGTGAGTTCAGCCATTCCTCAGTAATGACTGTCCATAATTGGACATGTACACACCAGTCAATTAGTGAAGCCGATCCTGCTGAGTTTGAAACAAATAGAGGTGCCACCCACTAACCATCTCTCAGCAGAGACTGATTGGATCTTTGACTTGACATTTGCCACTGAGGGTAGAGACCCTGAGAAAGTTGCTGTCTTTAAGGAGCAAACCAGGAGACGACTCCGGGCACTCAATGACCAACCACACTGACCTGGGAGTGGTGCTGAAATTATGAAATGTAAACTCTCGCTCCTGCCTGTCTTTGGGACTCTGTCGT
Organism: Thryonomys swinderianus; assembly: GCA_004025085.1. Classification (NCBI taxonomy): domain Eukaryota; kingdom Metazoa; phylum Chordata; class Mammalia; order Rodentia; family Thryonomyidae; genus Thryonomys; species Thryonomys swinderianus. The sequence continues at coordinate 14,717 of PVIC010013652.1, forward strand.
CCAGAGCTCGTGCCTCCAGAGGTTAGCGCAGAAAAGGCATGTGAACACTTTCCCCTAGAAAGAAAGCCTGAGGCTCGTTCTCCCTCACGCATTGGGCATTCTCACAGTCTGTATGAGCAAAAAGAAAGAAGCTTAGGTTTACGGCACGATTAATACTTGTTTCTCCCAGTCAGCATATTGTTAACCTAACAAGCTTTCTAGTTTTGAATGATGCAAGAGAAAACTTCCTAGGAAAAATATACACTTGAAAGAATTTCGTTCATCAAGTATCCAGTGGGTGGCCCGTGTAGACAGGTGCACAAGAAACTTCTCTGGAAGCCAAATACAGACTCTTTGGGTCATACTTCCTTTACTCTGTGCTCACTACCGTTATCTTTTGCCGCTGTCTTCCACTGAGTATCCTCATTTCTTCCTCACAGATCAGCTGCAAGGTCTTGCACTTCTTCCACCAGTACATGATGTCCTGCAACTACTTCTGGATGCTCTGCGAAGGGGTCTATCTTCACACGCTCATCGTGGTATCCGTGTTCAACGAGCAGAGGAATCTGTGCTGGTACTACCTGCTGGGCTGGGGTAGGTGTCTCCCCGCGCCGGGCTGCAGCCGCGCGTACTGGCGTGTAAGTGCTGACGGCCTTCTAGTCCCGCTTTCAGAGAATGGAGTCCTGGGCCTCGCTCCTCCAGGGAGCAAGGACTCCTGGGTATTGGCAGGAATTCAGCCTCTGAGAGAGCCGGGTAGAGGCCTCTTACAGTTCCAGTCACGCTGTGCTGAACTCCAGGGCAGGGGCAGCCCAGACAAAGGAGGGTAGGACGCTAAGGGTGTCTAAAAAGTAACCTCAGGACGAATGGAAAGGTGTCTTTGTAAATAAACAGGCTAGCTAGCATGTCCACCAAGAACCTGCTAGGCCACTGTCCTCTGAGCAGCAGCAGCGGGGACAGCAGCGGCGCCACCATCCCACTTCCGTAAACATTGTGGAGGGTAGAAGTCAGGCCTGGGACTCCCTCACCAGTTCCACATTATGCCTTCTTCCTTGTCCTTTCTGTCCACGTAAAGATGTGGCCCATTAGTGTTGTTTTCTTTTGCTCCGGTCTTCCTCAACAACTAGTCTTTCTTTTCTCTGATCTTCTCATCCACATATCTACCACCCACCCAGTGATCTGCCTCTAGGTTTCCAAAGTAGATCATGGCAGAAATCAACTGGTACAGCTTCATGCCCCTGATAGAAACGGTTACCGTGAAATGCCTTCCAAGTGAAGACCCAGAAATAACATCCGACATCAGGCCTACCACACACATATGCCCACGTACAAGTACACACACGATTTCTGTCAGGTAGAGCTTACTAGTCTCCTTTGCAAAAGAAGTTGTGTCACATTCCATTTACCAGTTTGAAATCAACACTCAGGTTTAGTCAGGAAAATGGGCACAAAGTTATCTCTATCAAGGCTCTCCATCCAAAACGTAGCAGGTGGGGAATACATCGTTGTCTCTTTGGGGTCATATTAAAAAGAAACAGAGTTGATGCACAGGATTCAAACAAATAGAAAAATGGAAATCCTGGAAGGAATCAGGTGAACATCAAGCAACATTTTAGGAGAGTTAGACTGTTGCCGCTGTCCCCCAACTCTGCCAGGCCACGCCCCTCGGGGGACTCGGATCTCCTCCGTAGGACAGCTGCCCCGAGCCACAAGGAAAGACTTCTCCCAGTTAACGATCATCCACAAAACAGGCATCGGCGTAGATGCAGTGATAGCAGTTAGGCGTCCTGGAGCAGATTAGAATGTCCCTATGCCATTTGTGAAAGGCTCTTAATTATCTGGATGCTTTTAACCAAATTTTCTGAAGGCACGTGATGCTCCGGCTGTTCTAACAAGAGCATCCTTACCTGCTTAGACCAGAGGCGGTTTATGTGCAGACGTCCGCAGGATATCTTGAAAGGCACACTGACTTCGCAGTGTTTTCTGTGTAGGTCTAGTTTGGGGTTGTTACCGGGGAGCCGGGTGTGATCTGTACCTGTCCCGTCCTCAGGCTTCCCGGTGATCCCGACCACTCTGCACGCCATCACCCGCGCGCTGTACTTCAACGACAAGTAAGTACGAGGGTCGCCTGCGGTCAGGCTGGTCATGAGCACACGCGTGGTACTGACACGTCCCTTCCTTCCTCTCAGCTGCTGGATGAGCATGGACACCCACCTCCTCTACATCATCCACGGCCCTGTCATGGCGGCGCTGGTGGTGAGAACTGGCTTTCAATCCGCTTTCAACAGTGTTACTTCTTTGTTGGAACTTGTATGAAAATGGAAGTATTTCTATATAGCACGCATAGGATGACTTCAAAGTGAGGAGAAGTTCATTATAGTCTGGCTGAGGAAAGCTATTTGATTCCTCAAAAAAAGTGTTTTATTTACGGGAAGGGTAAGTTACCAGGAGCTCATTTTCGTGTACAGCCAATGAGAGGGTAGCTTAAGACTTCTGCAGCTAGCTGCTCCTAGGTAAAGATGAGGACCGCGAGAGGCGGCAGGAGGAGTGAAACTGCCGATGAAAAGAAAACAAGCACACCACCGCCCACACCCTTAGTCCCGGGACTGCCACTGCTATCCTCTTGCATAGATTTGTCTAAACTTCTCAAGTGTATGCTTTACTTCTCCATTGTATTTAATGCAAGTTATTTCCAACGAAACCATTCAAACATACACATTATGTATAAAAGAAGGCCGGGCTAGCTGTCTCTGCTACTTTACGGATACATTCATCAGTGCGCATTTCGTTTTCTGGTTAAGCACTTGTGGCTAAGGGGAAAATCTTGACAACGAAAAGACAAGAAGGCAAGAATTAAAAGTGTTCTTTGAAACCTCTGTAAAACCTCTAGAATTCTAAGCATTCTAAAGTTCTCTGTCAGTAGAGTCGAACTTAATGTTCTTAGAGGAACAGGAAAACCATTTTATCACTTGGCAGAAAAAAGAGAGAAGGAACAGTACGGAGCTGAGAGGGGCCTCGGGGTGTCCTGCTGCTCGGTCTCCTGAGCCTCCTGGTCTGTCACGTTTTGCGCAGGTGACATCTGCGCCTCACACTGGATGAGCAGGAGCGGAGCTCAGGGGCTGGCCGTGCGCGTACACATCTAGATTATTTGCTCATCCTGTCATATTTTTGCAGGTCAACTTCTTCTTCCTGCTCAACATTGTCCGCGTCCTGGTGACTAAGATGCGTGAGACCCACGAGGCGGAGTCCTACATGTACCTGAAGGCGGTGAAGGCCACCTTGTTCCTGGTGCCCCTGCTGGGGATCCAGTTCGTCGTCTTCCCCTGGAGGCCCTCGGACAGGGTGCTCGGGAAGATCTACGATTACTTCATGCACTCCCTCATTCACTTCCAGGTGAGAAAGGCAGCGGCGCATTGATCCAGCTAGTTTACCCGTCCACCTCTAAGGCTCATGATCTTCAACATTTTAACTTACACTCTTAGTTCAACATGTCCTCGGATTCTAAAGAAAATCAGACCTTTTCAGGGATTTGTTTGAGTTTCCAGCGAGCCACCTATCCCTCCGCTGTCATCTGTTTGTTGGGCTAAGGCGAGGAGTCTATCCAAGGCCCTTCGGCGACTATAAAAGAAAATGCTACTGAGTGTCACTTCACATAGGAGAACAGCAGGAGCTCAGGAATGGTCGTGGGATGCTCAGTACCTGCAAGTGTGCAGAGAAGGCCCGGCCCGTTCCCGTTCACTCTGCCCAAACCCAAAGCTCCACCGAAGGCACACTGCGGGGTGCCCTGACAGCATGGTGGTTCTCAGGCAGGCGAGACTGTCACACTGGGTGTTAGGCCTTTGTCGTGATCCAAATTCCAAATTAGTTTTTATTTTCTACAGTCCAGACTTAATGTGAAAGGGAAGCCAAAGTCAAACAGGTTAAAGAGAAACTTTAGATAAATGGAAAATGGCCAGAAAGTAGGAGGAAGACTTGTGGAGACCGGGAAGATCCGTGGGAGAAGGAATTACAGGATAGGAAATTATCGATATCCCTACATGAATGTATCAATGTTTTAGTGAAATGTTCCTTGCCGATCTATTTATACTGATTATGAAATAAAATAATGCACACAAAAATAACTTCAGCTTTGTCTTTCCTTCTCTTCATAGGGGTTCTTCGTGGCGGTTATCTACTGCTTCTGCAACCATGAGGTAAGCGTGCGTTGTACATGCTACTCACTAGTCTGTAGAATGCCAGTGTTTCACCGCTTCCAAAGGGCCTTGGCACGCATTCCACTCGACCTCATGCCTGCAGTTGACCTCAAAGAGTTTCATGACTAGCCAGATGCTGCAAGTGGCACTGTCCAAGTCGCACCTTATCTCCAGGCAGCAGCTACGTTCCGGTTTCCTGAGGCTGCGTGCCGAATGGGTGAGCGACCCAGCAGCAGCACAGAAAACTGTCCTGGTTCCCCAGTGACTGGTCCTTGCTAGGATGAGCCAGCATCAGCCAAGTTCTCCTGGTCCGCTGCTCTCTTTTCCAGGCACTTAGTACTTACTATTCAGTATTTTGAAAGTCACCTTCAAGTTAAAATTCTTAAACACATCATCTATTATTTGAACATTTATATAAGTAGAGTCTAGAGGCCCATGCAACCAGTGTACTTGAGGCTTTTTCATTAGAAAACCCATGCTTCCGACACAGTCTCACCTGGGATTGCAGTTTGTGAGAGGTAACAGTGCAATTATAGCCCCAGACATTCTTGTACAGAATTCCCAGGTTGTAGGGAACATGATTTAAAAGGTTCCTTGTTCTTGAGTTGAGAAACCAAAGCTCCAGAAAAGTCTCTCGCCCGCTGTCACAAAGGTAGTTGGAGGGAGAAACCCTCTACCTGACATTTTCTGATTCCCAGTTAAACCACCTATATCTCAATTAAATTACATATTTCTGTAATTCCTTGCAAGAGCTTTAAAAAGCAGAGTGCGCTTCTTATAGCACTGTGTAACTTTAAATGCAAAAATGATTTTAAACGTGTCCTATAACAACTCATCCAGTGTGCAGAAACTTACCGGTATCTTTTCCATTCCTCAATGGGACATTTAATGGTTTCCTGATTATAAATCCAGCTTTTAAGAAGCTACAGTACAATCAGACAAAGCCGCATTTTATCTAACACATCTGCCCCATATTTTTTGACCATAAAGCATACACTTGTCCCACGCACTGAGCAATAGAAATTCTTAGAAATACAGAATAGTTATTTTTTACAATAACCTCTTACTTCTTAGTTTGGTTCAGCTATGGAGAAAAGTGAAAAGTTTGAAGACAACAGGAAAGAAGAACTTAACTCTTAAATGGAGTCATTTGTGTAAGAAGCAGAGCTAGATAAGCACCTTTATTGTGACGTTCAGTTGTGTTTCCTTTAGTTTTGCTGTGGAGAGCTTCTTGGCTTTAGCATAATCTGCACCTCTTGTTTTCGATGTAATTTCTCACATTTATAAAAGCCGTTTGGGAAGTTTGTTTTTGTGTTAGAAGTCTTTCAGAGAAAGAGACTGAAATCTTATTCTCCAAAGCATGTCACTGGGTTGGTCCAGAGTTCCACGTGACACAGCTGGTCTCACCCCGCTGGATAAGGGTCAATCCACAATCTGAAGTCGTCATCACAAGATCTAAGACTTTGCTTTGGCTTATATAGATATTTACATGATCAGTGATGTGTAGATGTAGATGAAACGCTGCTTTACCATAATTGGTATCTGGTAAGAGGTTTCCTAAACCTCTTTCTAAGAGGATACCATATTATGAAGCCAAATAAACATTCATCCACTGGATAAAGAAAGGGATCAGGGAGAACAAGAGAAACATGGCGGCTCGTAGGGGTGAAAATAATCCAAATTTGTTGCATACGTGTCCCAATACACCAAACAAATCTCATTCTACTTTACTAAAATGCACAAATAATAAAATGCAGGGGTGAATACCACGTGCTAGGGAACCTGGATTTCTACTGGGGAAAAATGTGATTCCTTAGTTAATATAGTCCACATAATCTGAGCATGAGAAGCAAAAAACTAGCAAATAACCTTCACAGGGAGTCACTCAGTTTCCATGTTCCTCCCCCAAGATGGCACATCGCAAGGCCCAGCACGTACAGCTCTGTCTTGGAGTTCACGGGTACAATTCCACCTCCTCTCACCGGATAAGCTCCGAGAATCACGAATGCAAACTGTGCTTTGGTCACTCCCGCGGTCCTATAACTACGAGGCTTCTTTTTCACTTCCAGGTGAAAACCACCGTGAAGCGCCAGTGGGGGCAGTTCCAAATCCAGTGGCTGCAGCGCTGGGGTCCCCGCCCCTCCAAGCGCGCCGCCGCGGCTCGCGCTGCTGCCGCCGCCGCCGTGTCTGCCGCAGCCAAAGCCGCTGCTGAGGCCGGAGGGGATAATATCCCGATCTACATATGTCATCAGGAGCCCAAGAATGATCCGCCCAACAACCAGGGCGAGGAGGGTACAGAGATGGTCGTTCTGAACGTCATCGAGCAAGAGTCATCTGCTTGAATGGGGAATATACTCATCGTGTGATTCCTGAGCCTTCATTTCCTGGGAGAAAAGTAGACCATGCATTTAAAGTGATTCTCATCCTCCCAGGAGCTGAGCATATCATTTGTGAAGATTTGTTAAGTGAATGTGTCCATAGTGATTCTGGAGAAAGTGATTCTTGGTACTATTGCTTTGGGAGACAGTCTAGGAACGGGGTCTCCCACTGCAACTTGTGAATTCCACCCTCCACCCAACCCCGAGACACAGATGTCTCAGTGACGTAAGCAAAGTGCCCAACAGAAACACCGCTAAATTGACCGAGTTCAGATACAGGGTGCTCCTTGTAAATCCTGAGCCATTTATACCTTTGAAAAATTAAAATCACTATCAGTATTTTTCTTTTTAACTCAAATTTTTGAATTGGACTGTATCTGTATCTGGCTGTGGATCTGACTTTTTAATTTTTTATTCCAGTCAATTCTGATATTGCTCACAGTCTATCTTCCATGCGGTGGAAACTGCACAGATTATACAACCTCCACAGGACGTAATGGCTTTCAGATACAAAGATGACTAAGAGAGTGGGTAGAAAGACCTGCATTTGGCAGGAAGATGTGATGCTTTGAAGGCAGGAGAAATCCAGAAGCACTTTTCTGGAACTGTTACACTCTGAGCTCGGTTTGGAATAATCCCGCCCACTCACTGTCTGGCTGACACTGCTGAGAACTGGTCTTTGGCCACTGACAATTACAAATGGGGAGGTCACAAAGAATCCATTACTAAATTTTCACAAAACTGCCAAAAATGTAATTCTTAGTGGAAGAGAATACTCTTTAACGAGAGTTTTCTACTTTCCTAAAGTACAGGATTTATAAAGCAAATCACTCTGAGGTTTATAAAGCAGATTACCTCTCACCCTTGGGTGCTATCTAGCAGTAAAAGATAAATTTGCTTAAAACTGATAATTAAAAGACTATATAAGTCTGTTAACTGCCTTCTGCCCAGCTTCAGAACCGAACAAGATTTCAGCCTTGTCCAGGAAGAATCAGTGAGGCTAATTAGAAATTGGTTGAGAGCTGACCTCTTGTTTGCTCCTATCAGCAAAACAGGAGAGGAAAAATGTAACGGCGACAAATTACACCACATAGTAACTTATGTTAAAATAAAACGTTTCCCATTGTAACTTGACTATATTCCCACATTTCTTTTACTTCCCAACGTACAAGTGTCAGAAATCCCTGAGTAAACCAGTATCGTTACTGGCACCAGAAATTAATTTGTAAATTTGCAAAAGTAATCAACTGCCATTGTTTAATTCATGTGTTAAGTGAAGAGATACATTGTAATCTTCCATATCTCACACTTCATCTTGTGTCACCTTACGCTACTTTTCAGATGCTATTTTTTGCTTTGGGAAGGTAATAAGTTGATTTGTTCTGGTCAAGGGTTTAAAGCGCCGGGAGAAAATTATTTTTCTCAGGAAAAATGTTATTTTGGATATTAAAGAAGTTTTAAGACCTCTTTACTGAATGTAAGGGAGGGATTGAAAAGATGGTATTTTTGCAATTGCAGTGTTACAGTAATGTTCCTATTTTTGTTTACAAATGTGGAAAACAGTATTTCAGGCAGCTCTAGTACAAATGTGATAATATATTGCTAAAATATTTTAGATGTTATTGTGCTAAAATAGTGTGGCTGATGAAATCAAAGCTTCTCATAGTGTTAAATATTATACTAAGATATGTGAAATGCTTATGCTATGTATATGTATAAATTAATACAGATAATATTAAAAGCAAAAGATGTATATTTGCATATTTTTTATAAAATATACTATTCATCTTTTCATTCATTCATCTTGTCTCTTACTCATTGCATGCTGATTTTTTTTTTTTTACATTCATGGACTACAAACACCTGACCTTGTTTCATACTGCAGGAGGGAGAAGGAGAACCCAAAAATATGTTAGAAATGACATGTAAGTTCAAGAAGCAAAAAAAGAAAGGCAGGTAAAAAAAGGATATCCTTCCATTGTACTTGGTGGTTTTTGTTTGTTTGTTTGTTTGTTTTTTGGGGACCAGACTTGATTGGTCCAACATCACATCAGGTCATTAGCATTGTTACAATCACTAGAGTTTTAATATGGGTCAGCAGAATGAGACTGAGATTGGATAAAAGGTACCTAGTTAAATATAATCATGACCCATAAAGGCCAGAACTGGGGAGATTTGCAGATCTGGAGTGCGTGACAGTGGCAAAATGATAAAGGCAGCAGAACAGAGGCACGTCACAGCACGAGACGTGATTAATTCACAAGATTGTTGTCTGCTGAGGTCTGGAGAACCAACTCTCAGCAAAGGGGCACAAGGGCTTCATCTTTCCCCGAATATGTGATGCAGAGACTACCTTTGTGACCTTGAAGAACAAAGGTACTTTCCCATCCTAGCACTAAATCTGATTTTTTTTTAAGAGAGTGAATTGCTTTAGAAGAGCAGCTGCCCACCTGCCTTGATTCTCCACTATAAAGTCTGAAACGTGCTTTTGGGCGAAAAGAGATATGGCTCCAGAACAGGGAAAGGGTGTTGGAAGAGACATGACAAAAATGTTCATCACCATGGAGATGTACATTTCTCATTCATTACTTCATTATTCATTGATTCATGTTTCGTACACCGTCCATTCTGCTGTAAAACTATTAGCAGTGGTTATCAAGGCCAAGCTTCTCTGCAGTGCTGAAAGCCAGCACCTGCTAAATGAAGCTATGACCACGGACGCTGTTTGGGTGGAAAACTAAAGAACATATGTATTGAAAATGGTAGTTGAGGGCCGGAGGGTTAGCTCAGTGGTTCCAGCGCCTGCCTCGCAAGTGCAAGGACCTGAGTTCGATCCCCGGTAACCACATATAATGCTGGGCGTGGAGACTCACGCCCACCAACAATCAATGCCGCCTACCACAATGCCGGACGTGGTGGCTCACGCCTGTCATCCCAGCACTCGGGAGGCAGAGACAGGAGGATTGCTGAGTTCGCGGTGGCTTGCCTGGGCACCATAGTGAGCTCAGGGCCAGCCTGAACTGCAAAGCGAGACCCTGTCTCAAAAAAAAAGCAAAAAAAAAAAAAGAAAATGGTAGTTGAATGTGAACTCTATTCCTTGTCAGTGCTGGGCAGAAGTGCTCCGCTACCAGAAACACTCCAAGAATAAGATCTGTACACAGTGTCTTATCGCCACTCATTTGCTTGACACATAACAGATAACTGCTTATCTCAATAATTAACATTGGGAATTAAAACTATTCATAAAAGGTAGAGGCCAGAAAATAAAAAAGACTCAGAACATATCAAGAGATATGTCTCTGTCTAATACTGCAAAGCTAGCACAGTGGTCTTTCCCAGAGAAGCCTATCAGCTAAACATGGACCGAGCTGCAAACACCCAAACCTCCAGCACACCAAGGGGATGGTTATTTTGTGGGCAACCCCAGCATTTCCCTGGACCTAGTGCCTTCTCACTGCGCCTACACATTGTAGCTTCTGTCTGGTGTCATCAGGAGGGAGATAGTGTGGGTCTGAAGTTATGAACAACTCAAATGCAGATGGTTTATGAAGAAAATAGATATAAATGCCAATCATTAAAACACTGGATAAAAATAGACCAATAGACATCAGCTCATCTGCTTTTTATGACAATAGCCTCTATCCCAATCTTAGTGGTGAAAAAATTAAATGGAAGAGAATTTGAGTGGCTTTTCCACACATTACGTAGTTAAGTGGCTATGATTTGCAGCACAACTACCCAAAGCTTTTGTTTTCTTTTTTGAATTGCTTTCTTCATTCATCAGAAGAACCAACATGGTGAAAATGGTCATACTCCCAAAATCGTTACAGCATTTAACACAATCTCCATCAAAATACCAAGAGCATACCTCACAGAATGAGAGAAAACATTTTTAAAATTCTTTTGGAACTAGAGAGCAAAAGCTTATCTGGGCCACAAAGGAAAACCAGGGGCCGTCACAACCCTTGATTTGAAATTTACTACAAAGCTACTGTGATAAAAGTAACGTGGTACTAGCAAAAAAATAAAAAACATAGATGTACGGATCAGTGGAACTAATTAAAAGATCTAGAAACGACTTCAAACACACTCAGCCACCTAATCTTGGACAAAGAACCCAAATATCCACCGTGGAATTAAAATAACCTCTGTAATAAATGGTGCTGGAAAACTGGCTTCCACATCCCAAAGACTATAATTAAACCCATTTCTCTCACCTTGTACTAACTAAAATCAAAGTGGATCAAAGACCAAAATATTAAAACAGAAACACTATATCTTCTGGAAGACAGAGTAGGTAGAACTCTTGAAGACATGACTGTAAGCAAAGACTTTATGAGCAAAACCCTGACCGCACAAGGAATATCAAAAATAATCAGTAACTATGATCTCATCTTGTTAAATAACAGTGAAAATACAACCCACAGAATAGGAAAATATTTTTACCAGCTGTCTCTCAGACAAAGGACTAATATCTAGAATATATAAAGAACCCAATAAAAGTCAGACACCACAATTTGAATACCCAGTCCAAAAATGGGTATCTAAAATGATTATGCACTTACCAGGTGAAGAAGTACAAATAGCAAATAAATTTATGAAAAAAAAATATTCAACATCACTGGTCATTTGAGGGATTCAAATTGAAACAACACCAAAATCCCATCTCACTCCAAAAAAATGACTGTTGCAAGAGATCAGCTAATAGCAAATGCTAGTGGGGCTATGAGGAAAAAAAGGAACCCCTTCTCCCCCATTGGTGAGAGTCTAGACTCCATCAACCACTGTGGAAATCAGTGTGGACATTCCTCCAAAAAACAAAAACTCAAACTAGAGGTTCCACTTGACCCAGCTAGTCCCCTCCTAGGTATCTTCCTGAAAGAATAGCAACACCCCAGAGAGATATACATACACCCATGTTTATAGTAGCATAATAGCTACATCTCAACAGCACAAATGCCCATCAACTGAAGAACAAACATATCCATATATTAACATCCATATGTGTATATGTGTGTGTGTGTGTGTGTGTGTGTGTGTAGCCCGTCTTCAGTTTATCCATTCTTCAGATATTCACCTGAATATCTTCAAGGTGAGACATTTCTCACCTTGAGACCTTGGACACACATGCTGAATATCGTAATAGCACATTGTTTCTCTGCTGTGACAACCTGAAAGTGTAAATAAGGTTGGAAAGGTATAATATTGTGAAATAGGAAGAATATGTTCAAATGGGAAGAGGATCTGGGAAGGGGAAAATGGGAGACAGGGAAAGAAGGGAAGAAAAAAGGAAAAAACATGCAAAGAAGGGAAAATGGACACAAAGCTTTTGTAAATAAGAATGGAGGCTGAAGGGTGAGGGAATGAATGGTGGAGAAGCACAAAAGTATTGACCCAAAGCCAAGCTGCTAAGAATATAAACTCTGATTACCTAACAAATAAATCTACACAAAAGCCTGAAAAGTCTTACAATGACAATAACATATTAGGTATTATTATTCCTTGTATTAAATAGCACTGTGACACCAAAAAGCAAACAAAAGGAAGAGATGATTCACCACTTGTAATTGAGAATATTAACATATGTATCTCAGAATTTGCCTGATCAAGCAAATATTGGAAGTACATAAAATACCTGAAAAATATAACTAGCAATCTCAAGCAAATAAAATATATTAAACACTGTGTTCAACATGCAAAAAAAAAACATGCATTCTTCTTGAGCAAACAGAATATTCACAAAACAGCTGTTTTTAGCAACAAAAATACTGTCGATTACAAAGGATAGAAAACCTACTGAAGTAACAGCACAACTAGCAACTTGAGGTTGGAAACAATATTTCTGAATAATGCTTACTTTTACAAGGATATTAAGCATTACAGAGTAGTACCTGTTTAATGTTACATTATTTTTAACTATTCATATTATCTAGACAAACTGTCAAAGCTCTAAATTTATGGGACATTCCTAAATAAACTCCAAGGAAAAAAATCTAAATTTTAGCTACATTTCAAGAGAAACAATAAGTTAACCCTGCAGAGTAAAAGCAAAACCGCACATTGTCACTAAGAGTAATTGCCTGGATGCCATTTCTTGCAAGAACCTTACCAGAGACATACCACAAGCGCTCAAGACAAAATCAAGATGATCAAATCACTTGAAAATGTGGAGTGCAAAACTTGGAGAAGATAATGAGGCTGGGTCACTCAGGACAGGGTGCCAGGATGGCAGTGTTCACACAACTGGATCCCCGGGCACACTGTTCAGATGTCCTGTCTGGGCATCTGTTTCCTGATAAACTTGTGGATAAGAGGAGCAGGATTGAGGTTTATACTTCTTTGGGAGACAAAATGTTGAAAGTTACTAGAAGCAATATAAGTTACTCACACTATCAAAGAGGTACAAGAATAAATATTTACAGCTACAGCTGTACTTTTGAAGTCATCAAGATCAGCAGTACATTTTTACCTGAACTCCTCAGGTAAGGGACATAGGAGCCAAAATAGGTGTCACTGTAGCTAGAAATTTTATTGGTACATGTCATAGTGCATGATGATTATATTCAGTGCAGAGCAATGTACATAACATATCTTAATTGTTTTTCATAAGCTCCTGTATTCCCTCCCTGTATCTCTTGGACCCCTTCGTATACACACACACACATACACATATACATATAATGTGTATATACATATGTATAAATAATATTGTGTATAACATAGATGTGTGTGTGCATGTGTAGTAAGTGATCCTTACATTCCTTGTAGGGACCTGATGTATATACACAGCACTTAACAATTCCTACACCTTTTAAAAAATCTCATATGGCTCCCTCAGTCTCTCAGTTCCATACCCTTGCACCAAAGATCCATTTTGCTATTTCCTATTATCTTTCTTTTGCACTTTATTTATGTATCGGGCTTCTCATGTAGGAGAAACTATAGAATATTCAAACTTGTGTATCTGATTTACTTCCTGTAACATTATGGCTTCAAAGTGCATCCATTTTCCTACAAGCAACTCGAGTGTATGCTTCTTTATGGCAGAGTAGTTCTCCAGTATGTACAAATGCCTCATGTCCTTCATCCGTTCATCTGCTGATGGACACATGGGCTCCTTCCCAGATCCAGTGATACCACGGTTCACAAACTTGGTTTGTTCCGTGGTTCTGGAAAAGGTAACCACACTCACGGTCATGTGGGAAAGGTGGCCACAGTCATATTCACCACCTAACGCAGCATTCACAAACAAAGCAAAATGTTTGCAACTTCTTTTCGTAAGTCAAATTGTCAACAAAACAGTTATGAACTAAGGCGAACTATTAGGAATTAGTTGAACTAAGGTGAACTATTATGAACTATTATGAATTAGTCTGTGATAAATATGAGTATACATATATATCATGTAATCTAATTTCATTAACTTAGAAGATACCTAAAAGGAGAATAGATGGGTCCAATGGAATTTCAATTCTTTTTAAAAATTGATTTTAGGGGCTGGAGATTTAGCTCAGTGGTTCCAGCGCCTGCCTCACAAGCACAAGGTCCTGAGTTTGATCCAGGTAACCACATACAATGCTGGGCGTGGTGACACACCCACCAGCAATCAATACCGCATACCACAGTGCCTGCATGGTGGCTCACGCCTGTCATCCCAGCACTTGGGAGGCATAGGCAGGAAGATTGCTGAGTTCCAGGCTTGCCTGGGCTACATAGTGAGCTCAGGGCCAGCCTGAACTACAAAGCGAGACCCTGTCTCAAAAAAAAAAAATTGATTTTATTGGTACATTTTACATAAAATACACATTATAATCACAATCGACATTCAGAATTTGGACCAGGACATGATACAACTTAATTCTCATTTTTTCCCATTCCCCATTAGTCCCCCAAGCCCTATACAGATTAGCTTTGTTTCTTTTTTCTAACTATCAAATTTTTCTTTCCTTTCTTTCTTACCCTCTACCCTATTTTTTCTTTGAATATTTTCTTACTATTTCACAATACCTATCATACATTTTAGAATTCATTTACACCTTCAGTTCCTCATACCAGAGAAAAGACATGGTATTTACACATCTCTGTACATCCATTTGAGTATAAAAGACTCAAATTTATCCTTCTTTATGGCAGAGAAATACTTCATTTTATTTTTTTTTTAATCTGCTTTATCCAGTCTCCTGTTGACGAGCATTTGGGCTCTTTCCAAGATTTAGCTATCACAAACTGAGCTGCTATAAACATGGGTGCACATATGTCGCTGTGATATGAATCTTTTAATTCTTTCACGTATATACCTAGCAGGGTCAAATGGGATCTCTAATCCTAGACTTTTGAGGAATCTCCACACTGATTTTCACAGTGGTTACACCGCTCCACATTCCCACCAAGCACGGAGAAGAGCTCCCTTCTCCCTGCAGCTTCACCAGCATCTGTTGTTGTTTGATTTCATGATAGCAGCTATTCTTGGTGGAGTGAGATGAAGTCTCAATGTTGCTTTCATCTACATCCCTCAAATGACCAGCAATGTTGAGCATTTCTTCATGTTTCTTAGCTGCTTTTACTTTGTCCTCTGAAAATTGTGTTTCAAAATAGATAGAGAAATAAGGGACTTCCCTGAAAAAGACCAACTCAGAAGATACATGAGTGCCAAACCAGCTCTAGAGAAAATTCTTAAGAGTATTCTTGACAGAAACAATAAATTGGGCACAACTAAAAAACACAGTGGAAACTGGTGAAGTCAAATAACAATGATATGGGACAGATTAAAAGGGACAGAGGACAGTTCTCATCTAATGGGGAAATGGTCCAAGGAACAAAAATGAGGAGGAAACAGGGAGGGTAAATAAGAAGGATAAAGATAAACCAGGTATAGGGAAAAAAAAAAAACTCAGGAAAAGAAAACAAAGGCAATGACAGTAAATAACCGGCACATCTCAGTGATATCTCTCTGTTCATGGCCTCAACTTTCTTTGAAAGACAGAAGGGCAAACTGGATTTAAAAAACACACACACACAGCATCCAATAGTCTGTTGTATTCAAGAAATTCATCTAATCCAAAAAGATATTAATAGACTAAAAATTAAAGGATGAGAAACATTTCATGCTCCAGGACCCCAAAAGCAAGCAGGGACAGCAGCAATTCCAATAGCAGACATGATGAACTTCCAAGTTAAAACTGACTGGAAAGACAAAGGATACAGAAGCCTCACCAGACACATTCAGCTATCTGACTCTCTCTCTCTCTCTCTCTCTGTCTCCTTTTTTTTTTTTAGACAGGGTCTCACTTTGTAGTTCAGGCTGGCCCTCAGCTCACTATGTAGCCCAGGTTGGCCTCAAACTTACAACAATCCTCCTGCCTCTGCCTCCCGAGTGCTGGGATTACTGGCATGAGCCACCACACTCAACACTGTGGTATGTGGTACTGGAGATCGAATTCTGGACCTTGTGCTTGCAAGGCAGATGTGGGAACCACTGAGCTAAATCCCTGGCCCGTCAGCTTTCTGATCTTTGACAGAGGAGCCAAAAGGGAATGTTGGAGAAAAGCCAGCCTGGTCCCCAAGTGCTGGTAGGAAAACTGGTTATCTGTTTCCAGAAGACTGAAGCTAGGCACTTATATTTCAGCACACACTAAATTAAAATAAAAGTAGATCAAAAATCTAAACACTAAAACAGAAACATTAAATCTTCCATAAGATAAAAAAGGTAAAACGCTTGAAGACGTAGATGTAGGAAAGGATTTTCTAAATAGAGCCTCAGTTGCATAAGAAATAGCAGCAAGAATGAACAAGTAGAATTACATCAGACTAAAAAGCTTCAGTACAATCAATTGGAAAAGAGAACTTATGGAATGGAAAAAAATTCTGCCAGCTGCTCCTCATACAGTTTATTGTATATCTAGAATATACAATCAACTCAAAAATTTAGCCACGTGAAATAAAGACCCAGTCAAAAAAGGCACAAGAGAAATGAACAGACATCTCACAGAGGAGGAAACACAAATGGTCAACAGATGTATGAGAAAAACACTCAATACCTCTGGCCATTAGAGAGATGCAAACGGGAGCCAGGGCTGTAACCAAGCTGGGCTGAAGGTAGAGTGTGCCGGGCAGGTGGGGGAGCCGAGCTCCCTTCCTGGGACGAAAGAACAGCTATCATTCCGGAACCGAACATGGCGAAGGCTGGCAAAGCTCTGGTGAAAAAGGAGCCCTCCCTTGTCGATGGCAGCATACACCAGGAGCACCACTTAGGAAAACAGCACAGAGATGTCTCAAAGAACTGATATTAGAAATTCCATACAACCCAGCTATCATCTTGCTAGATATTTTCCTAAAAGTGCCAAAGACGGACTACAATGATCCTTGCACAGCAATGTTTATAGCAGCACAACTCATAATAATAGCAAAATCCTGGAAGCAGCCTGTGCAGCCATCGATGGATGACTGGATGAAGAAAATATGATACTTAGCCAGGTGTGGCAGCCCTTATTGCAACAGTTTGGGAGGCTGAAGGAGAAAGATCACAAGTTCAAGGCCAGCAAGGTAATTCAGTGATTGAGAAAGACCCTTCTCAAAAGTGATAAGATGTAACAGGGCTGGGCATATAGCTTAACGCAAAGGCTTTGGAGTCAATCCTTAGTACCCACCAATATAAGATAGATGATAGATAGATAGATAGATAGATAGATAGATAGATAGATAGATAGATAGATAGATGATAGAGTGTACATATATATATATGTGTGTGTATATGTATATATGGTAAGTATATATAATGTATATAGTGTATATAGATTTAGATCTGTCTGTCCAGGGGTGCATGTAACTGACAGCTAACAACTGTGCACGTTTGCAGATCTCTTCATCCTTTGAGGTGAACACACACATTTCTCTAGTGGTTCCAGCCAATGACTAAATGGTGTAAGATTTCCACAAAGTGAAGTCTAAAAACTCAAATATGCAAAAGAAAATTCAAAGAGCAAAACTGTCAGGACAGTCACATTTATATTTTGTCCCACTGGAACACGACTTTCCACCTACAAGAGGGAAACAACATGACAAACTAGGACTATGATCGAGAAAGTAAAATCAAGAGGTTTTAAAATGGTTCTTTTCAAACCATAGTAGAACTAAAAGCAATTTTTGATTCCACAAAAAAAATGCTACTTTAATTACATTAATTACTAGGTGACATAATTTTGAGGAATAACTTTTTCTTCCAAAAGAATTCTGACAGAAAAACGTTTTGCAGATGGCAATTTCAGTCTGTCAGGTATTCATGGGGACTCAACTCAAACTGGCATGTCGCTGAGCGCCTGCCGTTGGTTTACGAATGATCCCGCCCCGCAGCGCCTCCTGGTGTCCCTAGAGGGAAATGAGGGTCTCGCGTGTTGGATTTGGAGCGTGCGATAACCGACCGACTCTAGTTTTCTGTCTTCAGAAAACCTGAATCACCACAGGGAAGGAAGAAAAGTGAAATTTTGTGCTTACTATTTTTAAAAATGTTACAGATTACATTTCATTGATTTCTTTTCCAGGTTTCTTTTAGCGAAAATAACGGCAGGTAAACTGGAGTCGGGCAGACTGAAAGAACTTTTGAGTTTGGAGTCAGACACTGTGTTTGTTCTCCTCGAATTGTCATGGACGGCCTCTATGTCCTCCTGGCTTTGCACTTCTTAGATTACATCGGCAAGCAGACTTCCAAAAATATAAAAACAACAACTGTTTTCACAGAGACCAACCCTAGCCACTTAAACTATTTGGGGAGTTTTCTTTTCTTTAAATGATTTATTTTTTTTTTCTGAATTCTCATATCAATACGTTTCTCTTAAATTCACAAGATTCAAATTTGAAAAGGAACCGCAAGAACTACACAGTTCTCTCAGTATTAGAAGTTGCATAATAGCCGTAGAAAATTTCCTCCTCATGTGATCCTAGTGATAAAGCACGTGAACTATCAATCATCATCAGCCCACTGTGGAGTTATGTTGCATTTTTAGTGTTACTTTCAGTACATGAAGTTCAAAAATAGAGGCCCGACTTCACTGGGAAGTAGATTGAGGTAACGGAAAGAGAATTAATTTTTCATGCCATGCACCCACTTAGGAACTGCAACCCTTCCACTTAGCAGCTGTGGCTTTGCATGATGTGGCCAGCATTTACGGAGAGTCGCGGCTCCCCGTCTCTGACGCTGACGGTCTGCCCTGTGTCCTGGGATGCGGGAAACTGCTTCTGCCGGGCTCCTTTGCCAGCTGGATTCCAGTTAAGTTTCTTAACAGGAGTCACCAGGTGGCAACTGAGATGCTCCTGGATGCTCTCAGCACTTTCAAGTTGCAGATAACAGCTCCAGCTCCCCGCTTCCCCCCACATTCCCAGCACTGGCAGCCCCAAGCTCCTCCGAGTCAGCACGTTGCTAGGCAGCAGGGGCTCCGGAGGCGCCAGCGTCGGCCCGCTGCGCGTCGCTGCTGGGGACTCCCCTCTGGGTTCCAGAACGTGGAGGTCCATCCACCAGAGCAAAGGGGAGGTGCACAGGCCGGCTCTTCAGGCCCCGAGGTTCTAACAATTTAACTCGCCTTTCTTCTCCCCAGCTCCTCCCCCATCCGTCCTTCCACGTCCTCCACAAGCCACGTGATCCACTGAGTTGCTTACGTGTGGCCCAAACAGTGCATTTGACAGTCTACCGTGTCAAGGGTATTTATAAAAATTGGGAATTTCTTTAAAAAACATATTAGTAAGAGATTATTCAAGAACCCTAACTACAACTGCAAGGACATTTTGAAGTCTATAATTTCCCGTGTGTGCAAGATGAAGGGCTGGCGTGGGCAGCAAACCAGGATCTAATTGTAGGACTTGATTCGTCACCAGGAAACCAGGGGAGGCTCGCAAGCAACGTGCGATCTCATTTGCTTCCACACAGCTAAATTTTGGGTTTCTGAGAGAGAGAGGTGGTTGTCAAGCAGAAAACTAAAGGGCTGTTTGCCCAAAACACTCAGTAAGGCTCTTAGCGCAAGAAGTAATGTTCTAGCTCAGGTCCAAAGTGAGCCTCAGAGTAGAGAGAGACAACCAGCCCACACAGACCAAGGTGGGGCTGAGATACGGGAGGACTGAAGAGACGCAGCACTGGTTTGGACCTTACGTTTTTGTCATTTTAATGATGGAAGGTGATGACACTTTGGGCTGTTTCTGGAGACAACATCCACAAATATCCACCGAGGTCACAGGACCAAGCACAGTGGAGGCCCACGGGTCCTGGATGATGAAACGGCAGCAAGGACGTGAGCCGCTCCTGGGAGATGGTTGTGCAAAGAGCAGTTGCTTTACAACTACGCACGAGAAGGCCATGGAACATGTATCAACACACAGATAGAAAATGGGTATTTTCAGATTCACATAACATATATTTAATGTCACGTATATATCATATATTAAACTTCAGGTGCATCTAAAGTTACCAATTTTTTGATTCAAGAAACACTTTTCAATTGAAATCACTGCCCTGAGATGTCAAGTTAAAATGTCTTTATTTCAGTCTTCTCCTTTTGTTTTTCCAACATCACTAAACTAAGACTATTCTCCTTCACAAAGAGTAAAGTCACACATCGTAGATTGTTGAGTCCATTACCTTGAATTTTTCTTTTACCATCAAATTTCAGGTAGCATTATTTCTAAAATTAAAAACCAACTATGGATGGAGTTGTAGCCTAGCAAGGAACAATTGACTACCATCCATTGGGTCCTGTATTTGAGCGCTAAGTGACACATGCATGCACACGCGCACACACATGCGCACACACACACAAAAACTCTAAGCACAAGCAGTTTCCAGTCCTATAATTATTAGAAGAAATCCATGAATTTAGGAAGCTCTCTGAGGAAACATTTTAGGTGTCTCCTGGGTCTTTAGACCTTAATAGCTTGCACATTTGCACCACTGAGACTGGGCTGCTCTGACAGGGGCAGCTTTTTCTAGGTATTTTGATGGCAAAATCTAAAAATGTATCACTGTCATGTTAGTAGACCATGTTGCCAAGCAGCTGGGGGATTATAATAAAGGCTCCAAAGATCATAATTTATTTCCCTACACAGAGTTATCCTCAAATAGAAGCAATAAATTCAAGAAATCCATTTTATGACATGGTGATGATGCATAATCAAATATTGCTTCCACTTTAAGATTCTCCCTCCTCCTACTTGCTCTTTGCATTAGTAGCATTTTTATATTTATTTGCTCACTTTAGAGTGATCAGCAAGAGAAATTATTCTCTTAAGAGCTATTTCCTTTTTCTCACACTCAAGAACATTGATGATGCCTTAAATTACCTGCAAAGGTGAAAACAGTTTTGAGGGTTACAAAAGTTCTTGTCTTCACATCTTTAGATGTTTAATGCTAACAAGCTTTTGTTTCGAGGTAGTCAAGCCTCTGACTTCAGTCTCCAAAAGTCCTCCGTGGCTCAGCCCTGCTGTGGCGCCTCACACGGTGAGTGATCAGCTCGGCGCCTCGCCTTGAGGACAGCACTTCGGTGACAGTCTTCTCTGAATGGGCGGACTCCCAACACCCACATGTCCGCTCCTCAAACCCTCCCTTTCTGAATTCTAAGAAAGTGAAGATGTGCGAACTGAAGATGAAAAGAACTCAGCTGGGAAGGTGTCGCTAAATCCCTAGTGATTGCCACAGCCTCAGAGGACATCTCATGTTTGTTTCCATGCGACATCCTAATCAAAATCACACATTTCCAAACGAGCAAGAAAACTGAGGTCATTTTAAAGTAATTTCCAACTGTATGTTAAATCTAACCAGCATTCTGTGCTATCTTGAAGTCCTGCCAATGACAAGCCCTGGTGAAATACACACATAGAAAGCAAGGTTGAAGAGAGTTAGCAGTTATTTACCCAGAATTGGAGAAGAAAGTTTAGGTAGAGTACTTTACCTTTTCGAAGAAGATACTGAGATTTAAAGATGAATATACTGCTGATTTATCAGTTTACTCATTACTATTAATTTATAAAAAGAAAAGTTATATCATCATCATTTGTACCTGCATTTCCATTCACCCAATTTCTACCTTCTTTCCCTTGTTTCATGGGCCTTTATTCTGGTACTACCAAAAGCTAATTGACTTTCCTGTCTTTTATTTTTGCCACTTCTCTGGCTCTTGTCTAGTTAAAACGTGTCCAGGTTAAGTTTGCAGTGATTCACAGCTTGCCACTTAGCAACTCAAAAGCCACAAAAACAAATAACTCAACTAAAAATGAGTGACAAATCAACAGCCTTTGTCTACACAAACAACAGACTCACTGAAAGAGAAATTGCAGAGTCAATCTCTTTTACAGTAGCACCCAGAAAAATGAAATATCTAGGAATCAACCTAACAAAGGAAGTGAAAGACCTCTACTCTGAAAACTATAGGGCTCTGAAAAATGAGATAGAAAAGGAAATCAGAAAGTGGAAAGATATCTCTTGTTCCTGGGTAGGGAGAACCAACATCATCAGAATGTCTATACTCCCACAATTACTTTACAGATTCAATGCAATTCCAATTGAAATTCCAATGTTATCCTTCACAGAGCTAGAGAAAATAATAAAAAAATTCATCTGGAAACACAAGAAACCTAGAATAGCAAAAGCAATTCTAAGCAACCATGACATGGCAGTATGTATTACAATCCCCAATTTAAAACTCTACTATAAAGCCACTGTGATAAAAAAAAAAAACTGCATGGTACTGGCAAAGTAACAGACCCGAGGACCAGTGGAATAGATTAGAAGACCCAGAAACACCCCGGATACTCTAAGCCACCTTATCTTTGACAAAGGAGGCAAACATCCCCAGTGGAGGGAAGACAGCCTCTTTAAAACAAATGGTGCTGGAAAAACTGGGCTTTAACCTACCAAAAGCTAAAGCTAGACCTATGTCTTTCACCATGCACAAAACTAAACTCACAATGGATACAAGACAAACATTAAAACAAAAACAATAAGCCTGCTGGAAAACAGGCTAGGTAAAACTCTTGGAGACATTGGCTTAGGCAGAGACTTTATGAATAAAACCTCTATAGCACAAGAAGTAGCAGAAAGAATCAACAGATGGGATCTCATCCTACTGAAAAGCTTCTGCACAGCAAAAGAAGTCACTGGCACTGCTAAAAGACAACCAACAACATGGAAAGAAATCTTTACTAGCTGTTTATCAGACAAAGGGCTATTATCTACAATATATAAAGAACTCAAACAGATCAGCCTCCCCAAGTTTAAAGACCCAATTCAAAAATGGGCATCTGAAATGAACAGACACTTCTCAGAGGCAGAAGTCAAAGCAGCCAAGAAGCATATGAAGAAATTTTCAACATCACTGGTCATTCAAGAGATGCCAATGAAAACAACACTGAGATTTCATCTCACTCCACAAAGAATGGCCACTATCACAAAATCAACCAACAATAAATGCTGGTGTGGCTGTGGGGAGAAAGGAACCCTTCTCCACTGTTGGTGGGATTGCAGACTTGTGCACCCATTGTGTAGATACGTGTGATTTCTCAGAAAACTAGGACTAGGGGGTCCCATTTGACCTGCTATTCCCCTGCTAGGAATATACCAAAAAGAATTTGAAAAATCATATTGGAAAGACAGATGTACACCCTTGTT
>PVIC010013653.1:0-22897 GCA_004025085.1 Thryonomys swinderianus
AACACAAAGATAGTTTTGTTTTGGGAAAATCAGTCGTATTAAACTGAAAATGGGCACATGTTCTAATGATGGAATTTCCCCCAAAGCACTGCTTAATCAGCTAGAAATGACAGTCTCTTTTCCGGTACAGTGACATCTTGAAGTGGAGACAGCTATGCTCTCAGACACCCCGTTTTTCAGTGTGCAGAACACTCCCCATCTCCAGAATCCTTTCCGGTGGAGCTCCCCGAGGCACTTATTAATTTCAAAATCACAATCTGGAGAACGCAGCCTGACCTTTTGTCTCGGAAGTCCACGTGTTCCTTCAGCCGCACTGAGAGCCAGATACTTCGCTGAGACAGAAACTCTACCCGGCTTTCTGCCCGTAGCCAATGCAAGGCGGGCAGCCTGAATTGCTTGTTGGAGTCCACCTGGCTAACTTCCCCAAACCACACTCTACAGACTTCACCAAACATTCAGGATGTGGTGATAAAGTGGTCAACTGCTTAAAAACATTCTCCTGATCACAGGAAAAATGCCAAAAATTCTGCTCCAGAGATTCAGATATTTTCCTCAAAAGAAAAGGAAAAATAGTGCTTATAATTTGGAGTATATGAATTATAAAATGCTGATGTGAGAATAAAATGATGAAGAAAGAATATATGAGAATGAAGTCACTATCTATATGTGTATCTATATGTATGTCCATATCTATATCTCACACACAAACTGGGTGGGGCAAAAGAGCTGACATCTGTGGAAAGAGTGGAGGAGGAGAAAGTAGAGACATCGAAAACCTGATGTAGGGGTTGGACTCACCCCACGTGCTCCCTACGATCAGCAGCGTCTGCAGCAGCCCCAGCAGCACCTCCAGAGTTGTGTGGCCCAAGTGCATTTCATCACCAGGTGCTCAAGATTTTTCTCTTTGACCCTCAAAGCTTAGTGGCTCTAAACCTCTTAGCCTTAAGTTTTGCTTCCACTTTCTCTCCATTCCCTGTAGGCTTTTAATCAAAAGGTTAATGATCTTGAAATGACTAAAAATAGTAGAAATTGAGTGCTTCTGAGGGTCCTTTTGGAAAGTGGATCTTTAAAGGTAAGAGTCACATCCAGACGTATTAACCGATTCTGGTCAAGGAGCATGCCTTTTCTTAGGAAGGCTCATCTGCACTAAGCCTGCATCTAGGGCAGCACAAATGCTCGTCTGTGGCTTACAAGACCCAGAAAATATTCACGGCACAATCCTTTCACTGGAGACAGCCGATCTCTATTCACCTTTATCTCATCCTCTAGTTTTTCCTGTCTTGATTCTAATCTCTTAACTAGCATGACAAGAATATTCAAATAACGACTCTTTGAGGTTTCTCTGACATTAGCTAGTTTTCTTTCTGCTAAAATTTCAAGGGCAGTTTGATGTCATTCAGTTTAAAGCACACTCTCTCTGAGCGCCAAATTCTAGGTCTAGTTCTACTTCCAGTGTTATTACAGTGAAGTCAATCTTAGGAGCAACAGAAACAGATTTGAATGAACATTGGTATAGTTTACCTTTCCTAAGTTTTTAAAGCTGAGAATGCTTGAAACATAAAAGCTCAGTGTTGCAGGCTGAACAGAGTCATCCCTGGAGTTCTTATTTCTGGCACAGCATTGTAACAGCCTTGCTGACAAATTGGAGGTGCTACACGTAGAGGGCGCTCGCCAGCCCAACCAGGAGGGCATCTCGCGAGAGCAGCTCCAGCCACAGTGGAAAGTACTTAGGCTCCAAAAGAAAACCAAGATTGAAAGCAGAGAAGAATAACCTCCACTCATTTGAATTTTTGTTTGAGAATAAGATTTACATTTGTTCTCTGTTGCTGCATGGAGTGAAAATAAAATAGGAAGAAAGGAGAAATAAACCATTTTTACCTCCATATATCATTATCTTCTCAAAAAACTAAGATACATATATTATATGTGTGTTTTACATTTTAGAGCAAAGAAAATCAATGTATATTTTTATTGCATATGGTGCATTAGTCCTATTTCTGAATCTCTAAAGGGTATGATAAGGATCAAAAACATAGTGTTTTCTCCTTATACCAAGTGACAAGCTTGAAATTAAAGAGGCGCTTCTGATACTAAGACTTTAATTGAGCCATCACCCTGGATTCACGCCAAAGACCCTTCTTGTCCTCTGTCACTGAAGGGATCTGAGTAGACTTTGCAAGACCACCTGCAGGGGTCCTAATTAGGAATGGAATTTCACTGGGACAAACTGTCAAAACTCCTGTGGCCTCTAAGCCTTTTATTTTCTAGCTGTAGAATTTTCAAAGTGATTTCTAAGACAATTTCTATTAAACTTGCTCATGTCTAAAGATAATTCGGATAAGTGACTTTGAACAAAACTTTTTTCTTGTTTGAAAGCTCAAGATTTACAATATTGTCCATAAAAAGCCCATTTGGGCTTCATGTTAGATTCTCTGAGTGTTTAGCAGAAACTCTATGATATTTCTTCTCAGTACTTAGCTGGCTTCATGCCTCTCAGAGCCCAAAGAGAACTGGGGAGGGATATAATTCTTAAGGAACAGTAATTCTTTCTCTCTGGTATCCTGGTCTTTCTTCTGCAAACCCAATAATACTTCAGCAGCATTTTTGATGGCTTAAGAGGCTTAATGTGTATACTTAGACTCAAAAACCATGAATCAATACCAACCAATCTCAAAAAAGATTTTTGTCTTACTTTTTAATTTGTCGAACATTTAGACCACAGTTATTTTTCTAGCGTTGTCAATGTCTTGCCCCACTGGAGATGGAGATTAACCACCAAGATCCACCACACTTTATATTACAGGTCTATTTTGGGGTGTTTATGGGATGTGCTAAGTGCATCAGAGAGCAAGAAGAAACGCACAAGTATTGAATATTTCATAGCTTCTGCTGTCCAGGAAGGTCATAGAAGCATTTCTATATCCAAACCACAAACCCATATTTAAAAAAAATTTAAAGATTTAGGAAGTGTCCATACATATGTAAGCAGCTATTAAGCCCCAGGAATCATTTCAGTGGGATTTAGGGTAACATGTACAAATGCAGGATGCTTGCTTTATAGTATGATTGCAGATAACTTTATCAGGAGTCTTAGACTTCCTTCTGGATGGATAATACTATAGTTATCTAGGTTTTCTAAACAATGATAAGAAGAAGAACATAGAAGATTTATATATGAGGGCAACTAAGATGGTGAAAATTCTTAATGTGTCAAAAAAAAAAAAACTGCTTTAGGACCTAGAAAGAAGCACAAAAGAGCCAGTAGTAAGTGCGAAAGATGCAAAGCTCTTCTTCATCAGAGAGGCACAAAGGTCCTTCTATCTCCCTTCGGAAGGCAGAAGTACAAGGTTTCATCTGGCAGTAAATGAATCCACTGTCACAGTCGTGAAGGTAGCACATGAAGTAGCTCCATCCTGGGCTCCCGTCTCTGCAGCAGCAACTCGAAGCTGCGTGATACAAATCCGCGGTTTAGAGGGGATTATGACAAAGATGAGGGTGGAGGTTAAAATGGTAGTCAAAGTCTCTCCATACATGAGATGAAGAATGAGATTACTGGGCCGGAGGGTTAGCTCAGTGGTTCCAGCGCCTGCCTCGCAAGCGCAAGGTCCTGAGTTCGATCCCCGGTAATCACATATAATGCTGGGCGTGGAGACTCACGCCCACCAACAATCAACACCGCATACCACAATGCCGGGCATGGTGGCTCATGCCTGTCATCCCAGCACTCGGGAGGCAGAGACAGGAGGATTGCTGAGTTCGAGGCTTGCCTGGGCTCCATAGTGAGCTCAGGGCCAGCCTGAACTACAAAGTGAGACCCTGTCTCAAAAAAAAAAGAATGAGATTACTTTCCTAGGAAGGCAGCTGGAAAGGGAATGGTGCACGGTGAGTGCAGACAAAATCCTCATTGTGCTAAGGGTAACTGCAGGCATGAAAGGGTTTGTCCTCAGGTCGGGGGTGGGGGTATCAGATAAATGACAGAAGCTCCTGATCCAACTCCTGAACTGTCAGGAATGAGGCCTAGAAAACCTTTCTCCAGTGATTCTCCTTTGGTTTCTTGAGTTCCTTGTTAAAACTCCAACCTCATTTAAATCAGCAAGCTCTTTCTATGGCATCTTTGTGATCTTTGTGGAGTAACAAAATGAGAAGTCATGTGAGGACAAACCGTAACAGAAACATAAATTGTTTGTTTGGAATGAGGGAAGAAACATTTTTTTTCTTTCTCTTTTTTGGAAATCAGATCTTTCAGTCAAGATTGGTTCTTAGAAGGATGAGCTCTGATAAAACACCTGAAGACACCAAGTTAATTATGTCAATCATTCATTCAAGAAATTTCTCCTGGTCTAACCAGTTTAATGTCTGATTTATCTTTGCTTTTGGAAGGATTATTTTGTTTCCATATTTTTAGTGCTTTAGAGCCCGTTCTCAGACTACCACCTTTTGTTGGCTCTCTCTTGATTTATTCCAAGCTGTTATTACTTATACTTTTCTTCTTGACTATTTGTTATTTATTTATATTTGTTTTTCAAGGTACATATAGATGAGTTAAGGTGGTGGGGGGAATCTACCACTTGCTCTTGCAACAAGAAGCTTCCAATTTGGCGAATTTTCTGGTGTTCTTCAAAACCAGCATTCAACCGAGTGTTTTCATCTTCCACTGCGGTGAGAAAACTAAAGACAAGCATAATTATTGCCAGTCAGTTTGGTAGCAATTCCATAAACAGTTGTAGCTTGGCTTGTCCCTGGATGTCTCCCTTGAGAGGGTCACGCAGTCATATGTGGAGCTTTTGGAAAACAGTTCAGTCATGAGTGTGTGACACTGGATTAGTCCACTCATCAGCCTGGCAGGGTTCTAGTGTGGACAATGGGTTGATTGAAGAGGGAAGACCCGTGCTGACTGGGGGTGACACCAAGCATAGGGTCAGAGCCCGGAGAAGTTAGACAGGGAAAGAAGAAGGAAGAATCATTGCTTCCTAATTGTTCCAGTTTCTAACTGTTTCTCCATTTGCCATGACGTTCTGCCTTAGAGACAACTGTGGACTGAAACTTCAGCACACTGTGAGCTTCACAACCTTTCCTCTAACTTGTGGTTATTAAGGATTTTATCACAGCTACAAGAGAATAAGTCAGAGATGCTCTGTCATTGTTTTCTTCATGGGTATTAAATTATTCCATCCTTTTCATCCTAGGAAAGTTCATAATTTTTCTTCAGTACTATTGCTTTCATTTATAATAATGCCAAGTCTGATTTTGCCATTTTGCTCTGAACTATATTATTGCACAGCCATTTCTCTGTATTTATTCATAACTCTCCTTCTTGTGTTGACTATTATAACATGCACTGCTATATCCTCCACCACTGAATTTTCCTTCACAATCTTGCTATTCCCCAAGGAGACAGTTACCCTTTTTGGAGATTTTCCTCTTCTATAGAAACCCCATTCTAACATAATTTACACTGTGTACATATTACTGTGGAGTAAAAGTTATAGAATCCTAAGATTGTTAGCAGGTCAGACTTCCCTCCTTTTCATCAAGATAGTGTTTTTTTTTTCTTAACATACAATATTTGTTAGAATTTCCTTTCTGGTTATGCACCCATAAATGAGTAGCTCTTATTGAGATTGGTGTTCCAAAGCTCCTTCACCCTCATGCTTAAGGCTCCAAACAGGATTCTTAATTTCCAATTTAGTTTGTCTTTCTCCCTAGTATGTTCATTTCTCTAGTTTTGTTGAGACTAATATTCCAGGGCACAACAGGCAACTATCAACGTTCCTCTCATCCATCTGTCATATTTTCACTAGGTAAATTGCAATTAAAAGCCAATTTTTAAAGGTAAGGACACTGTATCTTGAATATCTTAATTCCACACACAGAAAGTGAAGTAAATCACACCCTATTTTATGGAGGATACAGAAAGTGGGTGAATTTCACATTTCTCTGTTGACATTTAGGGCTACTGGTTTGGTAGATTGCACTAAACCATGAACAAATGAAAGGTGAGTGTTTTTTAAGAATTTCCCCAGTGAGTATTAATTTTACTTGGTTTTATCTCTGCTGTAATTACCTGCCTGTATTCTCTCCCTTTGTAAATATTGTGAATAGAATATTGACAAAATTATAGTTTAGCTGGTTTACCAAGTATCATTTAAAGCCATTATGTTTCCACCATAATTTCTCTGCACAATACTGAAAAGTTGTACTAGTGAATTGGGAAAATTAGAAGGTAAAAAAGTATATCTAGCACCGGGCATAGTGGCTCATGCCTGTAATCCCAGCACTCGGGAGGCAGAGGCAGGAGGATTGCTGAGTTCGAGGCTTGCCTGGGCTACACAGCAAATTATTTATCTCACAAAAGATTATAGACAAGCATGATTCTCTGGACTTAAGGAAGGAAAACTTTAAAATAAGATATAAAAAAAAAGTTTTAGCTGAGGGAAAATCAAGCAAGAAAACTAACAAAAGATTTGTGATTTGTCATAAATTTTTGATCAGTTATAATTTTTTGAAAACTACAGAAGTAAGCAATATATATGTATATATATAATTTTTTTCAAAAGATAAAAAGAGCATTAAACATTCAGTATAAAAATATTAATTATATTAGTGTTTCTTCCTCTATAGAATTCCTGATAAACTTTTTGAAAATATGTATAATTAGAAGGCCATGAGTTGTTTCACACATATATGAGACCTAAAATATTCTAAAATGATTTTACCAATTCTATCACCATTACAGTTCATATCCTTAAGAAGGACATTATAGAACTTATCACCCTTTTTTCTCTCACTAGGAAATTTTGAAGTGAAAGTCTATAACTCCTCAGATCTTCATCAGCCTGCCATTCCTACTAAATAATTTTCATTCGGTCTTTTCTACCAAGTCTGCTCCATCCTCACTAATGAGCTCTTACCTGATGTGTAGCTCAAATGCCATCACTGCTCTTCCTCCGGGAACTATTTGAAGCATTATGTGGGGCTACACAACACAGGGCTCCTCTCACTTGCATTTTCTTTTTTTACTAATGGCTTTGCTAAGACTCTTTTTCTTCTATAACTTTTTAATACTATGGATCTAAGCCTCAAATATCCCTATGTAGATTGAATAAAGTACTTGTACACAAGCGCAACTTTGGGAAGTTGTGATCCATCTCTAAACACATCCTTCGTTCTCTTTCTAGTAAGCAGTCCATAGAGAATCTTACCTGTCGCTACACTTTCATCAATAGTGAACTGAAAATTTCCAAACCTGTAATCCATATCCATATGTCTCACCCTCTTCCCTGAGCTCTCAATTCTTGGCTTGAAACTGCTTGTTTTCATTTCTGCTAGATAGTACAACATTCCAGAATTTCATTGCAAGAAAAATTGAACTCTACGGACATCTCACTACTTCATTCCTCCCCAATCTTGTTCAGTTGTGAAAAAAAGGGTAAAGAATAGTAGGAGAACATCTCTGTGTAATCAGCGATTCAAGGCAAAAAACCTCCCTCAACTTTTTTTGTCCTCTTCCTACTCATATGCACCTACAAAGGACCAACACCAACAGTGTGTTCTCCGGTAATATCTACTTTCTAACTTCCTTAACCACACAACGTACCCCTTGCTGACATTATCCTCCTTTCTCTGCTGGATGACTGCAAGACCAACTCAGTTATTCTTTTGGTCCTAATCCTTCCAAATTTTAATCGATTTTCTATATTATCTCTAGAGATGATTTTGTAAACAACATACCTCTTGTACCTTTGGTTAAAAATCATCACTACTTCTTATCAGCAGCTATTAAGTTCTACTTTCTCAGAATTTTAGTAAATACACTCAAAGTCATCACAGCTTACCTTAAAGCTGTAATTCCAGACTTCTTCCACTCCTCTGAACACAGTAGACACTCTACAGGCCAATGTTCCTACGCGTTACACATACTTTCCTTCATGCTTCAGAAAGAAATTATGGCCCTCCTACCCTGCCCTGTCCCTTTCTGAAATCATGGCTCACACTGCATGGAGCTGGAATGACCAACTACTTTAGACCCATTTCTCTTCTCCAGAAGAAGTGGAATGAAGAAATGAACTTCTTAATATGTAAATAGATATCATTGTGTTAAGAAGCTTTCCCTCTCCTAGGCACAGTATACCAAATAGCCACAGTTTAATGGAGGGAAGTTTTAATTGTCTCACGTTTTCAGTGCAGGTAGTGGCTCTCAGGCTCAAGAGGAAGAATGCAGAGAACAAGGCCTCTGACCTTAGGGCTGCTGAGAAAGAGAGCAGGGGTTCCCTGCGAGTGTGACACGGGAATAGGCAAAGAACCACGTGGGTATGGCAGCCAAAGTCACCCTCCTGAGCCACCCACAAGGGAGCTCTTCCAATCTGCTAGGCCTTCCTTCATCCGATGAAACTGACACATCAGGATTAATGGTCACAATTATGAAGGCTACTCCTATGCCCTGAGTTTCTTCCATCTCATTCAAGTATGACAAATTGCATATATTACGTTACTGTTTTGCAGAGGAGGAGACTAAAGCTCTAAAAAGTGAAAATATTTGTCCATTATCATTCTGTTGGTAAAGGGTGGTCAGATTCACAGCAAAAGATCTCTTACTTGAGAATTTCAGTTTCTCCGCTACTTTGTGCAGCAGGAGTGGGCTTTTGTAAATAATGAACACTCTGATACTTAAGAGTCAAATAGAAAAAGAGTCATGGATTAGAGGATATATATCCCAAAAATAAAAGCAACACTAAGTGTATCTAAATTACTATATCTTTCAAGAAAACTGAAGAAGAGATTGGTATTGATAGAAATGTGATATTCTCTCAATTACTAAGTTAGAAAACTATCATTTTAATGTCAATAGCAAAGTTGATTCATGATGTGTGCAGTAAAATATAAAATTATCTAAGCACAGTATTAAATTATTTGATACCTTGTTCAGGATAATATTAAGCCATTTTGTCCCCTGAAATAGTTATAGTGGCTTTTTAGTCATGTAGAATTTGAATAAAGTAATCTCATATAAATTGTCAACAGTTCATACTTACAATTAGCAAATTTCATCTACTTATGATAAACTGTGATAAAGTTTTTAATTAAATATCTTCAGTATTATATTGCAAAATCTCATTCTATCAAAATCTTCATGGCGTATATTAGTTACAGTTTTGTAGTAGAAGTATTTAGTAAAAGTTGATTGGAATTGGTTATCAATGAAATGCAGCTGAAAAAATTGCATTACATTTCGCTGAAATTTATCATTACAAGAATTTTTGTTTCCATATGGTTTAGATGTTCATGCTCTTATTTTTTATTTTCTCAGAAAACATTTCTTTGTTTACATAAGTACACTAAGTACAAAGTCACAATATGTGACACTGAACTATGAAGACTCATATTAGACACAACCATCTTTGTTTGTTATCAAGGGCATGTATGTGGTTTGTGCATTGTGTCTGTACTCTGACTCGTCATTCTTCAATAAGTCTCTTTAGTTCATCTGTTTACATAAGTGTTTACCTCCCACCCAAAGATACAACTTTGGTATGTACAAATACTTAATTAAATATATACTATAAGCATTTGAATCAATATTTATTTGTATTTAATTATATATATAATTTTGTAATTTAATACCTCTGGTAAGTGTTGCCACAGATATATTAAATGCTTTTCTCTGGCTTTTTTTTTTTTTGGCTTTTTGAAATAGGATCTACTTGTGTATTTCAGGCTGGCCTTGAACTTGTATGTAGCCTAGACTTGTTCATGTTTTAAATAATCATGGCAGAGGGCTGAGCATGTAGCTCAGTGGCACAGCCTCCACCTGTGAGTTCCTGAATTCGACCCGTGGTACCAACATAATAGTAATAATAATAGCTGAAATATGTACTTTAGATAATGAAAATCCACTTTGATTGCTGGACAGAAAAAAATAGCAAGTAGCAGTAATCGTGTCAGGTTTTAACATGAAGTATATTGGTGAAAAAAGTCTTAGCAATTTTGTATTGATCATTTACAACACATCAGGACTTGATCTCAGAACCAGAAGGACAAAAAAGAAAAATGGAGCATGAGGCTTTTCTTTTAATAACATAATTTGGTAAATTACAAAATGTTAAAAATTTAGTGACCCAATAATAATAACACATCAGCTGAGCTACAAGCCATTGGAAATTGGGAGAGAATAAAAAGAATAAAAGATTAAAAAACACAAGTACCTTGGAATAGCTCTTGATTATTCTCTAATCCAAACCATGTTATTCACTGTCCTATTTCAAAGCAGGCACAGTGTTTTGCTTAAAGAAAACAAAAGACACAACGGCTGCATGAGGTGTGTACACTTGTACAGTCAGGGACTCAGCAAGTTGAGACGGAGGAAGAGCTCGAGGTTAGGAGCTTGAGGCCAGCCTGGTCGACCCAGTGAAACTTCATCTCAATAACACAAACATCACAATTTAAAGCTCTTGATATGGTAATTTATTTTTTTAACTTTATATGCTACATTTTGGGTATATTCCTATTTTTTTATGTGTCAATCTTATGTTAATATATTCAACTCACTTAGTATACCCCTTCCTTGAACTGTGAGCACTTCTGCTCTTTATGATGTTTTGATAGTCCTATTTCTCTGTACTCCTCATTAAAGGTACTCTTCCTAACACCATCTTCCTAACAGGAGCCAATTGATGCTTTTCTAACAACCTTGTCACAGTATTCTATTCACCTGTTTGGTTATTTGTTACATCCCAGCTTATTCCAGAACATTGTGTCATAAAATATAGTGTGGTTTCCTTTCTTTTTCCAAGAAGTATAATGCAGTTGTAAAGAAAATTAGAATGAGCAAGTTAATGCATGTTGAACAAATACATCAATGAAGACAGGTATTTCATATTGTGTATATGATCCTTTTTGACAGGGATGGATGTGGAATAGTCTCACCTAGTAACGTACTCACAGTTACTTTGAACTTTGTGTGAGCTTCTTAGGTTGTGCATATGATTCTGAAGGTTTGGTTTTGTGAATCAAATCCTGCCTCTTATTTTCACAATTACCTTCTTCCTTGTCATTCTTTAGCTTTGGTATTTCAGTTCAGTTTTTTGTTATCTTCTAGTTGACAGGGGTTTCCACATCATGGTGAGAATGTGCATGGAAAATATTCCATTTATGCAGCAATTAGCAATCAAGTAACAAATTCTCTTTTACCCATGATTTGTTACTTCATTAAGGTATAAAAAGAAAATGATACACTTTGAAAATTAATTTAATTAAGAGGGGCACTATACAATCACTCGATTTATGGGATTATTTCTTATAACAAAAATGTCTTAGTCACCTAGCCAGGCATTGTGCCATAAATAGAAATTTTATTAGGTCATTGATTTGGACTGAGGTCTTCCAGTCAATTCAGTTAGTCTAGCTGGGCATTATCATTTGCATTTATAATCTCAGTAGACAAGAAGCCTGAGCAGGAAAATTGCAAGTTTCAGGGTAGCCTAGGCTACATAGTTTGTTTCAAAAAACAAACAATAAAGTAACATAATAAATTGCCATATCACTAGAACAAATTCAAGCTATTTACTTGTAAGATCTAAACTTTTGAGAGCCTAGGAGAGAGATATATGGTTAAATCTCCAAACAAGTGAGTGTTTGAAAATATAGAAGACTCACAAGCAGCCAGTCAAAATGGCCCCGGTTATCCTGAGACAGCATCGGAGAATCCCTTCTGCATTAACCGATACAAGTGACCTGAAGGAACTTGTTCTCCAATAATCTGCTTTTGGCACCATGCTCTTTCTTTGTTCCTGCTTAAGCTACCTTACAAAATCCCAGTACCATCAGTGGAACGCCTGTCTATTTTGTAAACTGTATGCTTCCTAGCTCATAAAATATTAATAAAAGCCAACTAGATCTTTAAATTTCAACTTGTTGAAACTGCAGTCTTTGAAAATGCTAGCCACTAGCGAATAAAGGATGAATACAGAAGAGACCGCAATTTCTCAATAAGATGCACTGAAATACAGGAAAGAGAAACTGCAGTCTAGTGTATGAGGAACCCTACAATGACTACGGTGAAGAATGAACGCTCTGTGTTTCAGACTTCTCTCCCACAGACCTGTGGCACTGACTGAATCCCTTAGTATACCGTTGGTTTAGAGACAAATGCATATAAATAAATGAAGTGAACATGATCCTTTTGGAGAAATCACTTGTATATTAGTTTACCCCTATGTCTTCCAAGACCGGGGAGGGGAGCAGCACCACGCAGAGATGAGGATCCCGCTCACACTTGAAGTAGCTGTGAGTGAACAGAGAGCACCTGGGACCTCACTTGATGGAAATGAGCACTTGCAGGGAATGATAAGCCATCCAAAGGGATGGTGACTGTCAGGAAGGCTACAGGAAGAAAATCTAGACACTAATTATTTGATAATTTCCCCAAGTACAAAGCAACCTGTCAGGCAATGATTTTAGTTACTTAGCACTTTCATTTTAATCAAGATTTACACATCTGGGAGACATCTGTTCACTCTACCCTGTACACATACAAGCAATGGTTTACACAGAAGTTTCTTGAGTACACTGTCAAGGCACAAAGCATACAAGGTCCTTAAAGCCACTAAATAAAAACAAAAGCCTATACCATTGCAACACTTCAAACTTTGGGTTTTGAGGTCCCTGGTGATTTAGACAAAGCAAATAAGGTGACATACAGTAGAATTTAGGATTTCAGAAAAAGGGTAGATGAAGACAGCTATAGCTAGGAAATTGTCCCTATATTCTTTCTTTCTTTTCTTTCTTTTCTTTCTTTCTTTCTTTCTTTCTTTCTTTCTTTCTTTCTTTCTTTCTTTCTTTCTTTCTTTCTTCCTTCCTTCCTTCCTTCCTTCCTTGCTTGCTTTCTTTCTCTTTCTTTCTTTCTTTCTTTCTTTCTTTCTTTCTTTCTTTCTTTCTTTCTTTCTTTCTTACTTTCTTTCTTTCTTTCTTTCTTTTCCTTTCATGCAAAAAGGAAAAAAAATTTGCTGACCACCAAATAAGGATTACAGATATATATATTAACATATAAGAATAAAGTTAATTTGCTAGTTAAGTTTTCCCCCAACAGTGCCCATTGATATCTTCAAAGCCACAGATTTACTATGAAGAAAAATTTCTATGCATCTATTTGTCCTAACCAACATCAATATAATTGTACACCCAATGAAGACTATGAGCAAGGGCACAGCTGTCATGACAATTTCTGTACTTGGCCACCAAACTGGAATGGCTGACATGGAAAAAGAGTAACAGATGGTAGTTAAAGAGGCACATGATTTGCTCAAGGTCACATTAATTTCAGCAGCAGAACTAGAAACAAAACTCAAGAAGACCTTAAAGCTAATTCTTATTCTTTAGGCATTTCATTTTATTGAACAATGAATTTTTATTCCAAAATGTATAGAATAATTATAATCTACTCTCAGTTGTTTATTAGATCAATCCTCGAAATGATAGTTTTGTTGGGAGAAAGACAAAGAGCTCAATACGCCAGCCTCTACTCTGTGGCGTGTGAATGCTACATGGAGACACAAAACAGGAAAAATTGCTGTGTTTCCATGTCATGGTCTAAGTTATTGGCTTATATCACTTAGACATTTGATATATGAATGTGTGTGCATGAGGGTCAGGCAGGTTGACATGTTTGCTAGATTTCCCTGACATTTGTGTGCAGGAAAAATTGAGCTGTCTGAAAAGGGAGAAAGGCAGGAGCTTGTACTGAGTGAGGATAAGTTATGGTATGTTTCAGTCATGAACATCAAATATAACAACCAGAACCACAAGTGGTACTTGGGGAGTGGAGCTTCTTGAGTTTGAGGAAAGAGTGACCATCGCTTATTGAGGGTGAGAGTGATAGCTTTCTGGACCTCCTCAGTTTAAGACACAAACAAAGTGTCATGGAAAAATCCAAGAGGAAGTCAGATTCTCTTCTGTAGCTAAAAGGAAAATAATGTGAAGAGTTGCATAGTGCAGAGTTACTCACAGAAATGTAATGTACAGAAGTGTAGCCATGAGTGAAAGAGTGAAAAAAAAGAAAATTGATAATGTGATCATTAGAAAAAAATTATTTAATGCCTGATGAAAAGTCCATAAAGGAAGAAATTACAAATTAGATTTCATTAAAATGTCAGGTTTATATTCTTTGAAAGATCCTTGAAGAAAAGCCACAGACTGGGGGAAAGTGTTTGTGAAATAATTATAGTAGAACCTAAAATTATGCCTGGCCTGACATCTAAACCACATGGGTTAATTACATTAATGGAAGATTCATCTGCCAGGTAAACATCCAGATCTCAGCTGTATTGACTGAGTTCCAACCAGCCCTTGCATACAGATCAAATATGTAAGTCAAGGTTCCACTGTATATGATACAACCTTATATCCAGAACGTACAGAAAGTTCTCCAAACTTGATACCAAAGAAATGAAAGTTATGGTGTAGAAGTAGACAGAAATATTTGAACAGACACATTAGCAAAGAATATAAATTAATAGAGAAATAGAGAAATAGAAAAATATAAAAAAATAAGATAGACAAGGGACCAGTAAAAACATGAGGAAGTCTTCTCTGATCACTATTTTTTAACTGCTCCATTGCCTCAAAAATGATAAACATAATACCATACATCTATGTAGTGCTTATAATTTGGTAGATGATGTTTTAAGCACTGGATAAATATTAACTAACTTAGTGAGTTAATATGAAAGTTTTTCACAAGTCATTTTGATGTTAAAGAGATTAAAGCATGGGAAAATTAAGTACTGTAAGACGTGCAGCTGAGATCTGAATTCAGCATGAACAACTCAATTTCAGAGCCTGTCCTTCGTGCTTTGAAAAAGTCCATCTTTCTAATGACCACAAAGGGTGTATTAAACACCTAATCTGTGACTGGTTATTAGTTCTGAACTATAGAGTATTAAAGAACTAATTAAATATACTTCTTTTTCTAGAAGAGCCCTAAATCTTGACAGGATAACCATGTGTGTGCAAAAGAACTCCATTTAATCATGATCCCAGTTTGATTATCAAGAAATATAAAAACTATACAGTATATCATCATTTTGATTGTAGGACAGTGTCTGACTTAAACAATTGGGAGTTACTGGAAAGACCTGAGTGTTTCAGAAACTCTCCAGAGAAAACTGAAGACCCAGAGGCTTCAGGACAATTCCAAATACAAGTAGGAGTTTGATATTTTGAAAGATACTCTTCTGTGATCTTTTATGCGACCGTATTTGTCAGCAATAATATTTATTATGTATCACTCTCATGCTTCATAGGGTCTTGATGTCCCAGTTTGTTGCTAAGAACTTAGTGTAAACAGGGCTGATCCACGTTCAAGCATGACAATGACCTAATTCAGTTACTTCCAGTGTTAGAACAGCACATCTCAAGCGAGCAGAACCTCTAATTCCTGCCAGCCAGGTATCATTTCAGAGACACTAAAGGCTCATCCTTAAATGCCCTAAGTCACTGTTTTGTTATAATTTTATTTTTTTCCTTTCTCTGTAACACAGCAGCATCCCTTTTCCTGGAATTAAAACTGTCCAGGAGGTTACTGATAAAAAAAAAACAAGGAAATAAGCAGCAGAAAGTAACTGACTCATTTTTAAAACAAAATAAATGTGTGAAGCTGTAGCTAAAGAAATCAGCCTGGGGTACAGCGTCTTCCATTAAGACTCTGATTCGCTCTGTGCCAGCAGCCCAGCTCTGAAAGTAGTGAAACGCGTGTGTGGATCAGGCAAGAGCACCGTGCAGGGACAGGGAGGGAAGGGGAAGAAGACAGGAAGAAAATGAGGAAGAGAAAAGGAGAAGCAGAAGAGGATGGAAGGAAATGCACACAGAGCGAGTCAGAGAAAGAGATCGCGGGAGCTGCGGAAGAGTGAAGGCTCAGAAGAAGGAGGGGGTTGTATGAGCCAGATTTTTATTGGAAGCAATTGAAGTGGTTGCTATGAGACCCGCTCCGGCAGAGGACCAGCAGTCAGCCCGACGCTGACGGTTCTTACCTCACACTAACCCTTTCCTTTGACACAGTTTTAGAGTTGTTTAATATCTGAGCAAGCACCTGACACGGGTGACTTTTTTTTCTTCTTCTTCTTCTTCTTTTTCCTCCTCCGGTCTCTCGGGTACAATGGAGGTAGAAAATGAAGCCAGCTGCTCCCCCGGCAGTGCATCAGGCGGGTCCCGAGAGTACAAGGTGGTGATGCTGGGCGCAGGGGGAGTTGGTAAAAGCGGTAAGTTTCAGCACCCAATGCTGGGAAGGAGGGACCTCGTTAGAGGCAACTCGAGAGTGGGGTGGGGGGAATGATAGCACCGGTGCTGTGAGCGCTGGCGCGGCAGTGAAGCCGAGTGTCTGACAGGATGTTTGAAAGTATAAAGACGGTTAAAGGCATGCAGATGAGTCAGGAGAATTCAGACAGCAGTTCATGATGTACAGTGTGCTGAGAGGACAGTTTTCTTCTTAATCTCGTGCTGTGTAATATTTGCCCTTAGTTTATATGTCTTTGAAGAAATAATCATGAGATCTGTGGAAAATATTGTGTGGGGAAAAATGTGCTACTATTCTTAAAAGTAATTATGTAAAGAAAGAAGTGCTATACATAATCGTGTCAACACGCATACACACACAGAGGATTCTCCATGCTGACTGTTTTGTTTGTTTCTTTGATTAGGAGTTTCCTGTTCCTTTTTCCTCATCCCTGTCTGACTTAGCATGCGTGCATCTTGAATGCCAACAGGAAAGTTGTTCTCTGAAAGTGACAGTGGCTTACAGAATGGCATTCACCATGGGACTCACTGCCCATAGGGTGATCAAACAGATCTTTGTGGTTAACTACATGAAAGGGAAGGCACGGAAAAAAGTACATGGTAGGGTAAAGATTTTGTGACAAGTGATGTTGCCCATGATTTGGCTTCTTGTGAAGTTTAAAACCCAAATATATAGTAAATTATAGAAGGAGATATGTAGTAATGCTTGAGAAGGGATAAATGTCTAATAGTTTTGGCCTGTGGCTATCATGAAGACATAAGGAACTACAGATAGTTTTGTGTACCAAGATAAAAAGATCCTCACTGGGGATGTGTTTGGAGATGTAAAAAAACAGAAACAATTATAGTATTAGGCTAGATGAATAGCATCAAAGGAATCCAATGACTTGGTGTTTGACTAAAAGATTTGAAGTTGAGAATAATATTCTTCACAGAAGAAATCAAATGGCTATTATCTTTGGAGATGGTTGCACAAAGGAAAAGAATGTGAACCATGAATGAAAGTGGAAAAAAATGATGATTTTAGTATACAATGA
This sequence comes from Thryonomys swinderianus, assembly GCA_004025085.1. Classification (NCBI taxonomy): domain Eukaryota; kingdom Metazoa; phylum Chordata; class Mammalia; order Rodentia; family Thryonomyidae; genus Thryonomys; species Thryonomys swinderianus. Next base: position 17,322 of record PVIC010013653.1, read on the forward strand.
AGATGAAGTAAGAAAGCAAATAGCAAGCAACACATAATTAAGCAACCTACGTTCTCCTCTACAAAAAAAAATTACTATGAAAAGAAGGAAAAAGTAGAAAGTTCTGGATGTAATCAGCAGCTAAGTGAAAAAAGTTATCTTCTAGGAAGGAAATGAAAAGTTTTATAACTGTGTGAATGAGTGTGTGTGTGTTTTAATTCTCTTTAAATATAATGCCAAAAAGGGCTAACAATTAAAATCGGCGAAGGTTGAGAGAGGGAGAGAGGAATGAGGAAGAGGAAAAAAATAACCTAAATAGATAAAGCTGTGCTTTAAAAAGCAGATGGTCAGTGAAATGCAATGAGGAAGAGGCAGCCTGAGGATAAAATCTGAGACAGGTGAAGAGTGGCCTGGAGGGAAAGGCAGGAGGCCCCGCCCCAGACCTGGCCCTCAGTGTGTGGAGAAGGGAAGAAGATACTGCTAGGCCGGTCCCCCTCTGCCCTTTGCTCACTGGATTGGTGCTTTCATGCTTCCCGGAATGTGGGGGTGTGGGAATCAAGTGAACAGCTTTTAGCAAACCTCATTTACTTCTTTGGATCTAGAAATTGGCGAGTAGGGATGTTATTCTGGAACATCCTCCCATGCTACACTCTGCTCCTATGAAACTAGAAGAGTAATGTTATATCTCTCATTGTGACTTGGCCTCAGTATTATTACTAGTGGTGCCTTTTCATCGTTACTCTTCTAACTAGAAATAGTCAACACGGCACTAACTAGAAGAGTGATCTGCATTACTTTCACCTACACTTTGTAGAAACAAAGACAGCTTATAATCGAATGCTTGAACAAAATTTTCCAGTGGGATAAAGAGTAGAGTAGCCAGTTCACCTGTAGAGAAGGTTAAGAATAAAGTGTCGGTAAATCAGTTGTACAGATGATGTAAATCATTCACTTGACTGTTACCCCAGGAAGTATCACGTGTACTGTAACTGAACACCTGGAAAGCCCTAGTCCTTAAGGCCCAGTGTCCTGACTCACAGTGAGGGAACAGCACTTGGATCTTGGACTTCCCCACCACACGATGTATCTGGTGTTATTAGTATGTAAATATTCCAGCACCAATCTCAATATTAATGTTTCCTTGGATGTTAAAATGGTTGCTTTCAAACAAAGTAGAATGCTTAAAAAGTCACCCTTCCTATTGATGAAGATCTGGATCAATAAGAGCAATCCCAGGGATTATGCAAGTCCATTTTAGAGATTGTGGGAGAGGTTGGTCTTTGGCAGAGGGGAAGGGCGATGACTCTTTGTTTCAAGAGCACGTATGAGTCAGCATTGAATGTGGATGGAAAACTGACCTTATTGTGACCACAGCTCTTTCAAAAAGACACAGTCTCAATGATCTATGCTTACTGATGCTGATGTATTTTTTAAATCCAACTTTTACTAGTAAATAAAAAGTTCAAAAGGATTTACAACATCATTGAAATGGGCACTCCCAAAAGACTTAAAATGTGTGGCTGAATAAATAAATGTACCTCTTCAGAAATAATAAACCAAATTTCCTGAGTACATATCAGGCACCAGGATGTCCTGGTTACTGTACAGAGGAAACATGAAAGAAGTGAAACTCTAAAAAGCAGCCAGTAGTGTTTGCTACAGGCTGCACCTGTGTCAGGCTGAAATTGACTCCTCATTGTGATTCGAGACATGTCGTCTCCATTTTACAGATTAAAACCTGACATCCTGTGAAATAATTTCTGCCTTATTATAAATGCAACAGATTATAGAACTCTCACTTTGTCCAAGTCAAAGTGCATTACACTGAAATCTTTGGGGGAAAAAAATAAATGTTCCACTCTTCACTATTAGGAAGATAAAAGGTCTCTGGTTAAAAGGATAAAAGGTTATTCTTTTTTCTCGAATGTTATATTGAGAGTAAGTATGAGCCGTAAACTAGTGCTCTCAATTGTACATCTTAGATCATAAGATTAATACAATTAAATACTCTATATAGTAATCTTATTCTCTCTATAAAATATATGTATATTATACTGTGGAATATCGTACTTGAATTTGCTCAACTATACCGAGGAGAAAATGGGGGTGAACAATTCTTAACCTTAAAGAACAGAGAACGTGAGGGCTTGAGAGTTTCCTACATGCAATAGCAAATCAGCCCACTGAGAACAGAGCCCCCTAATTCTACTTAAATTGTTTTCACCATGCTAATTTGTTCAGAGGGTAACCAAAATCAACGCCGGATCATGCAAGGAAGCAAATATGCGTTCAAACTAGTGGATAAGTAGGATGAATAAGTCAAGTTCTAATGTACAATACAAGGGCTTAGGCAGTGATACTGTACTGTGTTGTAGATTCCTGAGATCTGAGTAATTTTAGCTCCCTTGCTACGCGTGCAAAAATGGGTAGGTGTGTGAGATGATGGATATGTCCATTTGCTTCACTGTGGTACAACCATTTTGCTTTCTACTTGTACCCCATAACTTCACAGTACACAGATTAATGACAATCATGTCCTGCTTAACAACACTTTGGTCGTTGATGGACCACATACAGTATGGTGGTCCCATTAAATTATAATTGAACCAAGCAATCCTGTCCACTAGTAGTGTGGTAGCCATCTGAGGTCATACCATAATGCATTACTCATTTTCCTGATGCTAGTGTAAGAAACAACCTAATATGCTGTCAGTTACATAAAAAGTCTGCACACGTAATTATGAACTGTATGTTATATTGATAGTGGTAATAAATATGTAATTTTCTTTTGTGCTTAATTTAAGTTGATATTATTCATCACACATACACACACAGACACACACACACACACACACATACACATATCCCTCATCTAGGCTGGGTGTGCAGTACCCATTTCATGTAAGTTCACAGAAGTGTGCTCCATAATATTTACAGTGCCAAAATCACCCAGTGCCAATCATTCATTTCTCAGAAGCCATCTTATATCTTAAGCAACACATGACTGTAGGTAAAATAAAGTACATTTAGAAAATAAACATGACTCATATGCATTTGAGGAAAGGATGTCAAATTAAAGTAAAACATAAATTTATAAGTACATGCATCATGATTACAACTAAATAAAAAACAGAGCAAAACCTAGAACAATTCTGTAATGAATTTGATGTACAGTCTACTTTTAGCCTTCTATCATACTTTGTTCCAGTGCCCACCATGATTTTCCTCCCTTAAAGAAAATATAATGAAAATATGAGGGTGATTGTTGAGTTTTATGGACTGCAAGTAGTCTTTACAGATGTTTCAAATACTGAGCTTTCCAGGTCCTTGTGATTTGACACATAAAATCCACCCCACGTGACAGAATGCTGAATCACTGTGCAATTGCATGACACTCACTTTTGTTTCTCACTCTCTAAACTTAGATTATTCAGCAGGTCTCACCCAATCCTGGTGGGATTGTATTTTCTGAGATATATTTCACCTATTCTGTCTCAGGAGGATTTTTCTTTTCTTTCTTTTTTTTTTTTTTTTTTTTTTTTTTTTTTTTTTTTTTTTTTTTTTTTTTTTTGAGACAGGATCTAGCTTTGTAGTTCAGGCTCAGGAACCCCCGACCTCTGCCTCCTGAGTGCTGGGGTTACAGGCCTGAACCACCATCCCCAGCACTGTGGTATGTGGTACAGATTGCTGGTGGGCATGAGTCACCATGCCCAGTATTATTGTATGTGGTTACCTGGGATTGAACCAGAGACCTTGCAGTTACTAGGCAGGCACTGGAATCACTGAACTAAAATCTCTGGCCCCATCAGAAGATTTTTGAAAATGAAATTAAAAAGGATGTGAGTAGGTCATCTGTTCTCTACATTTAGATGAGATTGCAGAAGCACTGAGATTTTAAGAGATTTGTTCATGAATACACAGAACTAAGAAAGTAAAAACTAGAGGTTAATTCAAGTTTTTCTAATTCCATTATTTCTACTTTAATTGCTTGGGAAAATCAAACGACATATCCAAATACCAGATGAGTTTCACATTCTTTCCCTGGCCCCTAAGACATATACTGGATTTACCTTGGGGAAATTGTACTTCACTATAGATTTTCAAATGTCAGATCCACTTGAAATAGTAGCCAATGTTGTAAGAAGAGAAAATGTCACACAGAGTTATGGTGTTTTTACTGGTACCTTTTATTGGTACATTATATATACACATCACAATTACACTCCACATTGAGAATTTGTACCAGTATATGACACAACTTAATTCTCATTTTTTCCCCCCTCCCTACCCACTCTAGCTTTTTCCCACCTCCTTTTCTTTTTTTGCCGCACAGAATTATGATTTTGAGCATGAACCACCCCTGTCCCCTAGGGGTGTATAATCTCGAGGTGGGGAAACTTTTAAACAAAGTGATACATTTGTCTTATGTTTCTAATGCAATAGCTGTGAAAGCTGAGAGTAAGAAGTGGCTCAATCCAAACATGGAACCCAAATTTATCATAGCACAGACCAGTGGAGTAAACCACAACAGAGATGGTTCTTGTATCAAGAGATGAGTTAAATTCTCTGAGTTTAAGAATGGAAAGGTGAAGATAGAAAAGGCAAAGAATGAAATGAAATGAAGTGAAACGAAATTAGCATGGAAGAATTAAACATTATATATGGAGCCAAGCAAGCATGAACCTTCTAGTCTTCACAAAGAGATCTTGATTACTTTGTGTTGTTTGGGAGTAGTTGGAAAAATCTCACATATGTTTAATGCACAGGTTGGTAAACTGTGAGAAGTTTTAAAGAGCAAAAAGCTAAGTTATGCAAAAGTATTAGAGAACTCAGCATTCTTTAGAAAGCAGCCATTGTGAATTTTTCTGAAAAGAGAAAAATCATGGATGAAATGATGTATGAAATACATGAGATGATCGAAATATATGAATAATGTTTACTAAAAATCACTCTAATAAGAGGCACGTTGCTATTAACCCCTCCCCTAAAAAATTCTCTCCCTGCTTCAAATGTACTTATTCCATCATTTCTAGCACAATCTGGAGCAGCCCTGACAGTCTTTTTTTATGAGGGTCTTTATGGTGAATGCTGGCACTAAGTGCCATCGCTGGAAACACGGCCTCATGACAATGTTTGCAGTGTGTCCTTATTCGCCTTCTGCAGTGGATCTGGCATCATGCCACTTCTGTCTCTTCCTCAAAGTCGAAATGACTTTCCAAGGTAGTACGTGAGGTTTCTAATGTGAAAGTGACAGAATCTCAAGGAAAAGGGAGGTAGCACATGGAAGCAGCACGAACAGTACTACCAGAGAGCAGCAGAAAGTGTGTTTAAACCACCGAGGCATGTACTCTGATGGAGTTAATGGTAAAGTGCCTTTCGCTGTAGTAGGTGTTTCAAAATGTAAATATTTACCATATTTTCCATCATACTTTGTAAACAGTCAGACCCGCCTCTGCACTCTTGTGCAATTAGTCATTATAAATTCCAAGATCTATGTAGCAGAGTTTTCTCAAAGAAAGCAATGATGACATTTTCTCAGATAAACAGAAAGGCTAACACAACCAATTCCTTCCGTCTGAGCAATTCTGTGTACAAGG
>PVIC010013653.1:22997-37863 GCA_004025085.1 Thryonomys swinderianus
CTGTGGACTTTCACCACTGCACAACTGTGGCTGAGACTTCGCCAAAAGGTCTGAATAAAGCTCAGTGGAAAAGTTAATTGAATCTGCTCATTTAAGCAATGACTGCAAGAATGATTCAGGTAAACCATAATAACAGATCATATTCTCTTAAGATAATAGGTGCTCTCTGGATAGTAAATGGAAGAAAGAAAGTTGGCATAACTATGTGCTCTTGTCAGAGCAAAGACTAGGGACTGAATATGTATGGGCCCCTCCACTTCCCGCCTGTGGCTCGGCTCCTTACCCTCATGCAGTCATTCGGGTGTCCCGGTGATGCATGGCTGTCACACTCATTCTCTTCCACTAACTCCTCCCCTCTATCCTGAGGGGAGTGGGCTACAGTCTGTTTTATAGGAGAGAAAACTGGGGCTCACAGACACAAAAGCACAGTATACCAGGAAACCCAGAGCTATTAAATGAAAAACCCTAAGTGCCCAAATGTTTTAGTTCAATGTGTACACTGATTTTATTATACTGCCTGGAGGCTTTCACTTCGTCTTTTTATTTATTTGTTTGTTTGTTTGTTTGTTTGTTTGTTTTGAGATAGGGTCTACATAGAGAGCTCAGGTAATCCCTGAGGTCACTATGTAGCCTAAGCAAGCCTGGAACTCACACCAATCCTCCTGTCTCTGCCTCCTGAGTGCTAGGATTACAGGAATGAGCCATCACACCCGACATTATAGTATGTGGTACCAGGAATCAAACTCAGGACCTTACAATTTTCAGGCAGAGGCTGTAACCACTGAGCTAAGTCCCTAACTTTCACTTGGTCTTTTGAGACTACAGTACTGTTGCTCTGACTTCCAATTTGAGCTTTGTCTTCACAGTTGTATTTTAGACATTAATCCAAATCACATATACAGAAGTATTTAAAAGCTTCCATGTTCTTACCAAACAATGGGAGTATTATTTTTGTTTAAATGAATTAGAGGAGACATGAGAATTCTGAACAAACATTTCAATATAAGAAGCAGAGTTCAGCATTGAGGATAATATTTCTGCCAGTTGAGGGACAGCTGGGAGTCCTGTCCTAAGAAATCTCCTGGCCTTAGGAAAATCAAGTAACCGAGTACTCATAAGAATTTATTGACATTTTCTACCATAGTAACAGAAATAAACAGTAGGCTGAACATATTGGGCAAGTTTTATAGAACTATAAAGTGCTGGTCTATTGTAGGGAGTATATTTTATTCGAACTCTATACTTTATAACACAATTAATAAATGAACATAAATACTTGTGTATTTATTTAATAAGAACAAAAGTAGGGCTGGGTATGTAGCTCAGCAGGCCACATCTGCTGAGTAAGTACAAGGTCCTGAGTTCAGTTTCTGGTATCAGGCAAACAAGGTTAAGAATCAAAATGTGTTTGTGTGTGTGTGTGTGTGTGTGTGTGTGTGCGCGTGCGCACGCGCACACTCACATACGCATAGCTGTGTGTGCCTAGTGCACAGACTAGAGGGAAGCCTTGAACTATTGTCGAGAATTAAGTCACAACCTCAGCCCTGTCTCCCATCCATTAAAAGGCAAAAGGATAATAAACAGAGAACTGCGATGCTGGCTGAAAAGTACAGCAGTACGATGTGCAGGTGGTATTTTGAAAACAGAGGGAATTGAAGGAAGGTATTTAGAATTTCATGTCATGACCTGGGCAGATGCTCAGTTACGCTTTGAGACTTGAAGTCTCCTGACTTCCCGGAGCATGGATTTTTCTAGTAGGCTGTGTGGTTTTCAATTAAGCAATGTGGAATGTGCTTCTTGCATCTGGAAAGCCAGCCACCTATGGGGACTGACTGCGTGTGTACCTGTGCAGTGTGGCGGGACGGTGACAGTATACAGGGCTACGCAGCGGCCCTCTTCTGCCGACCTGCATGGAGGAAACTCTTATCACTGCATTTGGCTGTTTGCACGGCATGTGCGCGACCTGTGTTGAACCACTCGGGCTTTGCTCGTAAATACCAGCTCTCTGACGACTCTCACCAAGCAGGGCCATCTGTCCTCGCAGTCTCTCACCAGCCCCAGCTGAACACGACACGAGCGGGTCGTGACCTTTCTCCCACCCTGCTGCTCCAGCCAACACCACAGCAGTGCTGGGGAACAGCGGCCGTTAGAGTCTCCATACTGTCCCAGACCAGGCCCTAAGCTTCACCGTCACGTCCGTTGGGAGTTCGGTAACACATGCCAGATTGTCCCTGCAGGAAGCGGAAGGATGTCAAACTCAAGGCCCTTAGGGAAGGTCGTGCTGTGCAGGGAGTTAAAGGAAAAACAGTGCACGGTCCCAAGAAAATGGGTTTTAAATGAACTAGAACGAAATGGTGTAGGAAATTTGTGATCTTACAAAAGAACACAAGGCAGGTCTTTTACAGACTTTTTAAAAAATTTTCATTAGTACACGCTTGCCATACCTAGTAATGTTATTCATTGTGGATAGTTGGTTCGTGTACATGACACATCTTAATTCTTTTTTTGTCCCTTCCATCCCCTCTCCCTCCTTCCATGTTTGCATCCCCTTCCCTTTTGCAAAAGGTCTGTCTTATTTTCTATTACCTTTTTGTTTTAATTCTGCTTTTTGATTTTTTTTTTTTTTATGTTTTGGGTTAGTGTGGTGTGGTAGGTTGGGAGTGCAAAGCAGAAGTTTGATTGGAACACAAGGTTTCAGTAGTCTCTTAAAAGATGGAGAAGAAGCTCTTAATCTTCCCATCCATAGTTCTCTTGAATTCCTTGAAACTAGGTACCCACAATCCACCTGTATTTTTACATTAGTCTGTTTGGACTCACACAGGAGCAAAGATGCTCATTTTGTCCATGTTATTACCCTTTTAGCTTCTTCCCTCAGTCTACAGTACAACAGGAATTAACCCTTCAGAGTCTCGTATACCCCAGCCCTGTTCAAAAGCGCGCCCTGAGCACGAACACAGCCTCCCGCGCCCCGCAGTATAGATGAACTGCTTTTCCCTCACTTGCACGTGACACTAGTGGGTTTCAAGAGAATGATTAATTCACTCAGGAACCCACAGACTACAGAGCCTGCCCGGGACAGTCACCCCCAGGGCTAAGGCCCACAGCCACAGCCCAGGACACCATGTACCACTCACTATTTTTGGCCACTTTTGATCTGCAGGATGAAGAAGTTTTGATACAGAACGGGGACAGAAAAATATGCACTGGAGGCCTTAGGTATTCGAGGGAATCCACAGTTGTGGTTTCTCACCTGTGTAATGGGGACAATACAATGACCACCACTCAGGGCGTATTAAGAGCAAAACTTGACACATAGTCATTAATTAAAATTATGTCAGAGAGTTGCCTGGGTAGGTGACATTAGAAAATATACAATAAAAACTGTGGGTGTCAACTGCCAAACTATGATGCCTTCATTAAGACTGGTTGACTTCCTTCCTTCTTTCCTTCACTTTTCTTGTTTTTCCTTCAACATCTTAACCTAAGAGAGTTTACTTCTGTAGGTTGGGGCAGGATAATGAAATGTGATTTTTGAGATAGCTTCTAGTAAAATGAGTCAGGGCTGAATATTGTGAACTTCCTATTGTATATTCAGTTTCTTTATGCCTGCTCTTGCTATCTATAACTGTGTATTGATTCATTTCTGCTTTGTTCCCTTGAGTGGTAATTTCAGTGAAAATAATAATGGTGGTTTCCTAGTTACCCTAGTAAATAATCCTTTTATTCATCTTAATTGACCACATACACACACACACACACACACACACACACACCATTTTCTGTTAGGGAAAATATGTGAGGACAATTTACTGTCACAAGAGCTTCAAAGAGCCTGCTTACAGGGCCTTCGCTTTAAGAAGTACCTCTGTGTTTGAGTCAGCACTTAAATGCATTTTTCCAACTGTTTGAGTAATATGGCTCTGTTTTACACGACAACAACTCTGCTAACTTTCAATAGTTTGAGATTTAATCTTTACAGGGAAAACTGATAAATTACAGGTACAGAGAAATATTTTAGTGGAAAAAAAGGCTAAAGATGTAGCTTTCATGTAAAATATTAACCTAGCATATGGGAGATATGGGATTCAAGTTCCAGGAAAAAAATATATACCACACACACACACACACACACACACACACACACACACAGAGTACTTGGATATTTTCTCTCAATATTTCAAAACTTCTCTAGTATATCAGATGCATAGTAATTCTGACATAAAATCTGTCCCATTTTCCCTCATTTCATATAGTCTGATCTGATGGCCCAGAATCTTTTCAAGTATCTATTTCTAAATATCAGCCTTATCTATTCCAGCCCAAGACACTTCTTCATTTACAACACTAAAAACGCTTTTGGATTGTTATTTCATCACTAATTCAGAAATACACAGGTTATTCTAACATATGGTTTACTGTCTTGTATGTTATTTCAATTTTGACTTTGACTTATTATCTATCTCTTTATATTCTATTTTCCCGTCTTCATTGCAAATTCCTGGTGAATGCAACATAATCTTTTTCTCATGTTATACAAATCCTTAAGTGTTTTTAAAAATTTAATTTTACTATTCTATCTTAAAATCCTAGAGAAAATAAGTTAGCAGAAACATGTAGTAACATAGTAACACCTCGGTTCATGTTGTTCATAAACAATTTGATTTGTAGAGGCATTAGGCAGAATCTTGTTTTCATTTACAAACTCCGCCTCAGGTGACAAATAGTACTACAGACACCCTTTCCTCACAAACATAAACGGGGTCCGGTTCCAAAGTCATAGAACAAATTAAGTTCATGAATCTAAACTATAAAATTAAGTGATATTGTATAATTCCCTGATGTAAAGAGCCACCACTATAAAGAAACTGGCCAGGTACGTGAAAAGTGCCAGGTGTGTGAACATAGAGTAGGGTTGAGGCTTGAAAGGAACCTGGACTCAGGCCACATAGAGTCTTGGTAAAAGGAACCCGAAGGTTCTTATATTTACTGTATAAAATGCTCCCTAACCCATGCGGGCTAAAATGAGTTTCTGCACACAACCTGGCAGCTAATGAAGGACAAGTGAGAAACAAATGTTATGTTGCAAGAAGGTATCACATGTCAGAAGACGCTCTAAACTCAGGAGCAGGGGACATACCTATCTGAAACTCTGAAATTGGCTCGTATTCGTTTCCTGAAGCATTTCCCTCTGAGTACCAGAACAGAAGACTATTCTGAAATTTGGGTTGCCTAGGAAAAAAAGAAAAGAAGAAAAGTCTTTTATGAAATATATCATGAAAAATTTAAGTGACTAAGCCCATGGATCATTATTTTGATCCATGATCCAAAATCCTGTGATTTTGAGTTCAAAATGTTAAGTTTCTGGATAATCATTCTAGGTCAACACTGGACCATCTATACAAAGTGCTGCTTATGACACTGAATTCTGAAACAGCCACATGTTTTTATATATTTTCCTACTATAATAAAAAAGATCTGGCCATGAGGTAATTTTATGTGAAACAACGTATTCTAAAATGAAAAAAAAAATTCCCAAGAATAGCACTTGGTCTTAGAACAAATGATAATCATGGCCTCTCTTTCCTCTACTTTTGGAAATCTCTGAGATTAGAAGTTAAAGAAGCGTTTTATAAGGAGAGTTGTTGTGCTCTCAAAATCATTCCACAATTATAAACATTTTTTTAAAGACAAAAAATACACACGTGTATATACACATTTTCCACTCCAGGATTCAGAGGGTTTTTTTTCTTTCTGCATTTCTCCTTTCATTTAGCTACTCAGATCTTTCCACTTGCTTGATTGCAATGGAAGGGTTTACAAGTCTAATGTCAGCTTTCAGTTAGTTTGGAACCAGCCCATCGAAGCCTTCACACATTTCTACCCTGAAAAAACTATGTCCACCACTTACTTCATGACAGAAAGCAGCTTGAAAACACTTGCATAAAATACTTGGCTGTGGCCTCTCTTAAGATTTGCATTTTTCTTTAGTAGAATTCCAAGATGGCCTAGCATGCTTGAAACAGCCTGGACTTTGAACACAGATGGACATTCAGTTCTGCAGCTCTCAAGAAGTGGCTTCGCTGATCTTGTTTCTCTTCCTAATCTCTTCATGTAGACGCACCAGGATACAGTCCTCTGACCTACCCAGTTCTTTAATTTCTTAGTGCATTTCAGTCAGTACTCTAGCATGAGTATAATTATATTCTTTTATACCTTTTAATTAAGTGGAATGTATATCTAAATTAAAACCAGAATGAGAAATCATTAAAATAACAACATTAAAATATGGGCTAGAATGCAGTCAGAGTATAAATTGAAGTCACCACCCTGTAAAATTATTTAGAGCTATGTATGTAGAAAAAGAAATACATAAGTTGACCTTCCAATCTAACAATTCCTTTCCTTATGTGCCGACATATGGCATGGTCAGAATGTGTCCAACACCATTATTCCTAATGGCCCCAAATTAAATCTTTCAGTGTCCAGCTATATGAATGCACAAATATATTTTATATTTATATACTCTAAATAGAAATAGCCATGAGAAAAGATGCCAGCAGATCAGAGTGAGCTTTGTTGTCTCCATTAAGAAGGCCTCAAGTGCCAGGCGTGGTGGCTCACGCCTGAAATCCCAGCACTCGGGAGGCAGAGGCAGGAGGATTGCTGAGTTCAAGGCTTTCCTGGGCTACATAGTGAGCTCAGAGCCAGCCTGAACTACAAAGCGAGACCCTGTCTCAAAAAAAAAGAAGGCCTCGAGCAAATCATTCATTCACAAAGTGCCATTTAGGCATCCTGGGCTCTACCTTTCTGCTGTTGTTCAGGGCACTAGAATCATGACACTGACTTAGTCGCAGGCTCTTCATTCAGATTGTACCATAAAGGCACATAACCCAAAGGCTCATACTACATAAAAATTAAAAGAAATAAAACTCCCTTAGTGTCATATATGATCTTATTGTTGTTCATTTTCGGTTACTTTTTCCATATAAGTTTTCTTAGATAATTGACTTGTAACTAACATAGAATATCATAAAACCCCATCCCTTTTGTCACTCTCTGAGCCTTTCTTGTTCAGGATGGTGTGTGCTGAACAACAAAGGTTTGGGATCCTGCTCCCGGTATATCCGTTCTGGTCCACTCACTGGACTTTGAACATGGATAGACATTCACTTCTGCAGCTCTCAAGAAGTGGCTTTTTTGGTCTCTCTGATCCTCTACCCACTGTCTCTCTTGGTGACATAGGGGTGATACTAGAGGAGCATTCAATGTATTAATAAAAAATCTTCTACCTAACAATTCTAAATAAACACTAATAATTGTTGCTATCATTGCTGTGTTTAATATTATGTGTACTATGCATTTCTGTTCAGGCTAAAGGTTAGTTTTTCTCTGTTTTGTCCAAAGGTGAGATGGCTACATTGACCCCGCCAAGCACAGAGAATCATTTGTTTTACTTCTTAGTCTTTACCAATTCCTACTTTGTGTACAGGGTTCACATTCATATAATCCTGAGGAAATAAGCTAGCAAGACGGGAATTAATGACTATCTTTTTTTAATTAATTTTTTTATTTATTGGTACTTTGTATATACACATCATGATCACACACAGTATTGGGAATTTGTACCAGTATATGACACAATTTAATTCTCATTTGTCCTGTTCCCCTTCGCACCACACAACTCCCCCCACCTACTAAATACATAAGCTTTGTTTCCCATTTTTTAGTAACATCACATTTTTTTCTTTACCCCTCATTACTCATTCCTCTACCACATTTCCATTTGAATATTTTCTATTTCACAATATCCATCTTTACAGATGGGTTTTCTCTGGGGAAAATGCGGCTTCTGAGTTTAAGACTTCAGTTCCTCCCAAAGAGAAAGAGACAGATTTATAGACTTGTTGAAAATGCTCTGGTTTATTGTGAGGAGTCATCATGAGGAACCACTTTGGAATATATTTTTTCAATATGACATACCTTTGTCTGTGGGGGAAACTTCAGGCACAATGAGATTTTAGAATGAAGCGATTTCAAAGGAGCTTTAAAGAAGCCAGCATGGTTTCACTTTCGTTCAGCCTGAGCTGACTGTGGAAGTCGTGCATTTCAAATAACTCGTGACTGTCCCCATCACTCAGGTATGGGCAATCATTTTTAATTTTCAAAGTTTATAGTTTCCACTTGAGCTAATCTCTATCTAACTAATAAGGTCCTCTGCTTCTACCATTATTGATTAATCATCTGTTAGAGTTTTTAATATCCATTTGTGTTTAATTTGCTGATATTAAAAATGTCCTATTCCTGAAAGTGATGAATGATCTTCCAAGAGACGGGATCACATTTTTGATTTATATAACAGTGATTCCACTGGCATCTGACTGGAAACCTACCCTTGGAGATCCTTTTAATACTGATCCTGTGACACTTTTAGGCCCTTAAAATCTCCACTGTGTGGTGGAAAAATTATTTTTTTCTCTTTGTTAACCAGTGAGCACAATTTTCTGATAAATTCCCCCAAAGTTACTACTCTTTTCTATGCACAAGTTGATTGAAGCCAAAATGTCTCCTCATTTTATCTCAAGCATACATATGCATGTCTGTCTGTCTCATATAAGAGGTCCTACTTCTTTTCTATGACCCTGTAGAATTTCCCCTGCTATTATTTTCCTTTAAGAAATAGGGCATGAAAAGCATTATAGTTTCCATGTCTGAAAAGACTGTTGAAAGTAAAATCAGTTTTGTGAAATTACTCTGAATATCATAAAATAGCAAACAACTGTAAATTATTATTCTGATTCAAGCTTTCCTGTAGCTTTTCTTTTCTTAAAAAACACTTAATTGCAACCTTACATGGTGCTAACTGAATAATCATTAAAGAGATAATTTTCAAAAAGTCATCATTCCTATAAAGAATGATGAGATTGAGTCATTTATACTCAAATGGACGTACATTCAGGACATACTCATAAGTGAAAAGGGTCACAGGTGGGTAAATATCATATCATTTCCTGGGTATGAGAAACTGAAGTTTTAAATGTGTCCTAGAATGCATGATTAATATTGTAAAATAGTAAATATTCAAAGGGAAATGGGGTTTAAGGGTAAATAATGAGGAAAGAAAAAAATTGATGGTTTAAAAAAAAGAGGAAACAATGCTGGGGTATAATAGGGGTGAGGGAGATAAGGTGGGTAGGGGAAGGGGAAAAATGAGAATTAAGTTGTGTCATATACTGGTACAAATTCTCAATGTGGAGTGCAATTGTGATGTGTATATATAATGTACCAATAAAAAAGCCATCATTCTAAAAAAAAGAAATAGGAAGTTTACATCTAAAATCAATACTATTTTTGCTCAATAGATTTAGCCTTTATTCTCTGTATTATTCAGGTGACACTTAACATACTCTGATTGTGTACTGTACTAAACTATTCACCATAATATAAACTTCTATACGTGAAAGTCTAGTGTGCATGCTCTGTACTGTAAACCAGTAGTTCTCGTAGTGTGGTTCCTCCATCCTTAGCAGTTGCTTGACCTGGAAACATGTAGGAAAAATAAACTGTCACGAAGCACCCAACAGAGGCAGACTGAGAAGCTGTCAGGATGAACTGTAATGTTTCTCAAACTCAGGTGCATAATGGAATCAGGTAAGGGAGATGTAACTATCCTGAGACCTCAGAACTAGCCCTGGGATTTTGGAATTCGTCTAGTCTGGGGGACAATTCAGATACTGAGATGATTTAATTGTTCCCTTCTGATTGTACCGTTCACTCCAGATGAATTTTTCAATTCAAAAACTGGTTAAAATCTTTTTACAAGAACAAAAATATATCTTTCTCACCATAATGCTGGATCCTCTATTACTTTTCATTTTGTCCTAGTAATCCATTACATTTCATATTAGCATCATTCTTTTTCAGAGAGATCAACATTTAGACAACTGTCACATAAACATTTTTATTAATTACATAAGTAATATTAAATAATATTCCTGTAATTTAATCTTTTCACATTTTAACATGAAATATTTGATGAAAATAAAACAGTATCTATAACTTTGGGATTATGACAAAAATAATAAAGCAAATATCTTAGCCCACTATTTGACATGGATAACTGTAACTGAAATGTATTTAGTCACCAAAGATGATCTTCAAATCAATTTAGATATTATTAAAAGCTGATCAAAGAAAAATGTGAAACAAGAGTAATTTTCCAACAGTCACCGCGACCTGTTTCAATGTATCTGTTCATGTTTATCTTTGGAATTTTGAGAATATAAATCAATATTGTCAGTTCAACAGATATTTGACATATTGTGAAATAATTTCCACAAACTTCTCTGATAATACAAACATGTCTCACTCTTCTTGGATGTGCAGAATTGTTTTTAGAATTTAGGAGGTATCAATCACTCCCACATATTTCTGAAAACCTGGCCGATGGTACCATTCTATGAATTACTGCTGTACAGAGAATGGAAACTCAAATAGGTCCAAGTTTTCAGTTCCACTCAGTTCACATGTGTGCACCTTGCTGACGCTGCTGGAGACTGCCTTCCCGAGAAAACGTTCTTTCCTGGACCTCCTCGCCTGCCTCCAGTTGGCATGCACTGATAAATTAACATTCATATTTACCCTTCTCTTTCCTTCCTTCCATCTTCCCCTCTGACATGAAGCATTCTCACTAGCATGAATCTTCTGTCTCTTTAGAAATCATCTTGTGTGAGACTTTTTCTGGCTGTTAACAGTCCTGCAGTTTTAATTGTTGTAAACAGTAACACTGTTATGTTTAAATGTCTCTTTCTCTAGGAAGCCAGGATTTTTCAGAGAGCTAGAAGACCAAATCTCTCCTGATCTTAGATGCTTTGTCCGTAATATTAGTTTAAGGGAAAGAGATGAATTAAGCAACATCCAAACTCTGTACTTTTTTCAGAAAAAAATAATATTAAATATCTGGCCCAATCAAATTATCATAGCAATTGAATTAGATGCTCAGAAATTGCATCTTTGAAATATTACTCCATTTATCAAATCAGCCAGTGCACAAAGTTTACTGCGGGTAAATACATGGATAGATATTACAGATGTAATCTTCCTTGTGTCATTTTGGTTTAGATAAAATGATTACATTGAATTTAAAATGAAGTTTGTTTTTTATATATAAGCTAATAATTTACATAAATTTGCTTCTATGTACTATTTCAAATTTATTTGTGTATTTCTCTATTTTTAAAACTAAATTTGCCACTTCAATTTTTTTACTTGGTCTGCAGAAACACCTTTCTAAATGAAGCTTGATTTTTTGTCTGTCTGGGTTTTGTGATACTGAGGACCAAACCCAGCACCTTGCAGAAGGTAGGCAAACTCACTGCTATGAAGCTTCATTTCCAGGCTTCTGATTTTATTTTTGTGACATGATGTCACAAATTTTGTCTAAGGCGGCTTTGAACTTCCAATGCTCTTGCCTGAGTCCCTGAAGTAAGGGGTAGTGCCGCCATCCAACACCACCCTGGATTATGTGTAATATTTTGACATACTTATATTTCCCACTCCTGCTGTTTGTCCCCATGTGCAGTTCTGCAATATTTATATTAATCCATGAATTAATGCTGAAACATTTATGTAACCAAGGAGGGTATATTCTGTGTACAGTTTTCCCAGCTACACTTTCATATTCAACACAATACCATTTTTTATATTTTGTGGAGATCCTATGTCCCTATACACAGGCATTTTCCATCTAGCTCCATCACAAATTCTGTAAATATTCAGCCCCTATGACACATTCCTATGATATTTAATTCCATAAGCACACATATTTATTCAAGTTTTCTTTGGCTTCCTTTATCCTTGCACTAAAGCTATGATGAATTGCATCACAGTATGAGGCAAAACAAAGAGAAAAAGTCACTATTATTGACTTAATAGTTGTACACAAATTTTGTACCTTAATTTGAATTTTCCAATAGTATATTAAATTGTCTAGATTATAGAATGGTTGGGCCCCTTACCACTAAATACTGTGCCTGCTTTATTACAGTCTTAATTTTGGCTTCTATTATCTACTTTGCTCTATGCAGACACGATTCCCTATGTATTCGAAACCTTGATGGTTCGACTGGCCTAATGTCCTTCAGCAGAATGTGAAAACATAAACCTTGTAGTGAAAGCAAAGTTTAGTTTTTCCAAGACTCTGGGGCAGTCCTGACCTCTATGGCTTTTACCAATTCCCCAAATGTTTGAATCCTGCACCTCAGGTGGAAGCCACTTTTCCTTTGCTTCTGTTTTTCTCTGAGCTGGTACAGAACTGTCTTCCTTGGACAGCTTAGTTTTGAAGGAAGCACTATCTTCTTCAGAATGATGGATTCCATGGCCTCCACAGTCCTCATTATGTTTCATTTGTCTTCAGATGTAGCTGCTTCTGGGAAAATCATCTACCTCTATTAGAGAGGGGATAAGTGAAAGAGACTCCTTCATATGAAAAAATGATAGCAAATATAGATATTTTTTAAAACACAGGTCTCTGACATACAGTCAAAATAACTACTACTTCACTATAGAAAATTAGGAAATCATATTTTTATGTCTTCAAAAAACCAGCTAGGCTCTGCCGTTGTCAGAAGGGAGAGTGTTAATATGCATTAAGAGGAACACAGGGGAATGAGCAATTTCCTTTGATTGGCAGTGACACAACTTAATGAGAAATAACTATTAAATTCCCAGTTTGGAGGCTCAGTTCTCTCACTGAAGATGTAAAAGCACTAAAATAGTGTAACTTGAGATGTTTTCTATTTTAAAAAATTCCCTCACCTACTTATATATTTCGTCAAGAAGTTTCTCCATGGGACTTAAATTAATAGAATCAGTGTTAGTGGTATTATGCTGTAATTCAGCTTCATTAATAAAAAAATACAAGCTATTGTGTAAGCCATTATATGTAAACTATGGCTTACATATAAAAATACATCATCTTTTTGTCAGACTTTTCATTAGCTAATGTTTGGTAATGAACATTTCATTATTTAAAGTGTCCCTTTTACTAATAGAAAGATTGAAACTTCCCCTGACTGTACTAGACCGGCCCAACATAAGCAACATAAAAGACCTGTAGATTTTAACATGATGCCTGTTTTAATAATACATTGCTTGCAATCATAAACACTCCTGCCTCATTGTTGTTTCTCTAGCACCTTCCTGATACTGAGAAAATATTTGAATGTAGGGCTCCTGCAAGTGAAGCTTACAACTTTAAAATATCCAAAATTGAGCTCATACTTAGAAGTATCATTTTACAATTTTCAATCTCATTGATCTTTGATCTGAAAGAGGACTTAATATATCTTCAAAATGGTCCCAGAAGATCTTCTGTTAATCTTAAAATTAGACTGAGTTTTACAACATGAAACATATAACCCATATTCACTGAGAATCTGTTCTGCAACTTATATGTGGTAAATAAAGTTGATTTTAATTGAAGAGATTTCAGATAGTCAGAACACTTTTACCCAAAGGACCTTGAGGCATGTAATTCAAACTTTACATTTTGTGATCTGGTCAAACAAGTGTCATTGTTTCATTTTAAAGATTAAGAGACAAATCCTAGGTTTTGGTTTGTGTGAATAAATTGGGCCGTAACTTTTAACTACAAGAACCACTATTTTGAGTGTTAAGGAATTAGATTTTTATGGAGCCCATGATAAAAAAACATACCTTAGGAGAAATGAGCTAAAGACTGAGCATCTTCCAGTCAGAGTCTCTTCCTGTTGTTTCTACTACCCTGGAGTAGTAGAATAGTCCTAACACTCTGCTTGTATATGATGCTATAAACAGAAGAATTCTATGACCTGAGCTGTGTGGGCACCATTAAAAGTCACTCAAGAATCAGCAAATGGCTTAGAATGAGAAAACTTGGAATTACTTTAATGCTTGGAATTATTCCACTTAGATAAATATACTAGTATTTTAAAATCCTAACGTAGCTAAGATCTAAGAGAAAATAGATCCATTGGATGTTTCCTAAATAAATACTGCTATGGAGGAAAGGTTGGCTAAATGGATGAAATCTTGTCTCAGTTATAATAGTCAATTATCAGGGTTAGAGCCTGAAGCATTCAGAGTCCTACATAGCTAAAATCCAAAGACTAACTATATCTTTGAAGCACACAATGGAGTTTCTTCTGTAACACACCTTTCTGCTGGATAAGTGAGCAGCCTTTCTTGTTTTTAATTCCTAGGGAATAACCCCATTTTTTTTCAGGCTCCAAGGCCCAGTTGACTCCTGCAAAACTGTGCTGTCAGGTCCATTCACAGGATATTGTGCAAAAGAAGACATTTATAATCACATTTACCAAAACCAAAGAGTTCTAAATGGAACTATGGTAATACTGTGCTCTTTAGCACTTTATTTCCACTATGCCTTTTTAATGTTCATAAAACAAGTTTATAGTAAAGGTATCAAGACAAATAACTCATTTTTAAAAATTTAATTTATTGGTACATTATATAAATTATTTTTGAAACTTTATGACCTTCATGAGAAACAAAAGGAAGCAAGCATCTGTCTCAAGATTTTCATATGTAGTCTAGCTGCCCCCATGAAGAATGTAGAAGAACTTGAAGGCAAACATATCCTTTTTGGTCTCGTGTCACAGCACAGAGGTCAGTATCTTTTTTTATTGAATTCTTTATTGGTACAATTTATATACATCTCAAAATCACATATAACATTGGGAAATTTGTACCAGTATATGCCACAAGTTAATTCTCATTTTTACCCATATCCCTACCCACTCCCCCCTCCTCCCCCCTTTATACATGCTCTTTTATTTTCTTTCTGTATCATATTTATTCCTTCCCCTCATCA
>PVIC010013654.1:0-37779 GCA_004025085.1 Thryonomys swinderianus
TGGTTCTCTCTCTTGATTTCATGCTCCAGAGCAAGGGAAGTTTAGGGAAGCCAGAAGAACAAACATGCTGTGGGTTTGAATATCTCTCATCTGTCAGGCTTTTATTCTCATTTGAAATCACTTCCCTCAAGAGAGAGGAGAAAGAGTCTCTTGTCAGTGTCTGGGATATGGCCCGCATGCAGCCTCCGATTCCCTCCTGGATCCACTGCTCAGGAGCCCCTAGCTGGCACCACCCAAGAATGTGGCCACACCAACTTCCCAGAACACTGGTGGTATAAATAAGCAACTCAAATGCATTGCGTCACCCAGGGGCTGGTGGTATGCATTAAGGTGATGGGAAGGAGGGCTTGGCACTTCCTTGGATATCTGTGGGCTAGCCTGTGGGTCACCTCTGCATCCTTTTGAATGAGCCTCTGCAGTCTTCAAACAGAAAAGCAAAAAGAATAAGTTAGGAGAAGCTATGAGGAACTAGGAAACTGGAGAAGACAGAAATCTAAGCTGTGACTGCCCAGGGACTCCCAGAGACTGAAGCACCACGGTCAGGTCAGGCAAGGCCACATCATGAGGCGCAGCAGTTGTAGACATGGAATCACTGAATGAGCAAGATCTTTAGCCCTGGTGTATGCACCTCAGACTTCAGTGCGGCCCTCTAGAGAGCAGTAAATAGCAAGCAGGCATACAGGAGAGCAGCCAGGTTAAACCTTTTCAGAGTCCATGCTGGGCTGAAGCCACATCTGTCACTGGGGGACACCCAAGCCACCATGATGGCTTTGCTTCCTGCCAAGGCACTTTGTTACTTTCTGGTGCATGTCACCTTTTACCAGATGAGCTCCCTTAAAATTCGTCATCTTGTGGGATCCATAGCACTGTCCCCCAGAATGCACTTCTTCCATCCTCAAAGGCACATGGCGCCAGCTGTAGGCACTGATGTACTGAGTCAAGTTCTCAGGCCCCACCGATCTGGACAGGAAGACATAGTCACCGGTTGTGCATTCTAGGTCCTCTGAGCAGAGATCCCAGGCCATTAGCAGGCAAGGAGTCCCGGCTGGTGCCAGCCAGGCTGCATGGTCTTCATGGAGGAGCCCTTGCTTATTAGAGATGCTGAACTCGAGACAAGTTACAACTCTGCTCCAATAATGCTGGCCACAAGGTGGTTATGCAGAGACAGCCTCCATTTGATGTTTGACTCCTCATAAATATGAACCAGGAGCACTAATCCTACCAGTAAGTAAATTGCCTCTGTTTGGATTATAATTGCACTGTTTTGCTGCAAGCATTGCACATGGAAAATTATAGCCTTATCGCAATAAGGAGCCAGAAAGGGTTAATTCGCTTCCAAAGGGAGCATAATTCACTCCTTCCTCTCCGGAAGGATCAGATCAAGAGGTAATTATAAATGACTGACAGCCTTATTTATATTTTTATGGAGCTGTAATTAAGCATTATAGTATTCATCCTCATTATTCTAGCAATTCCATTTCGGATATATCCTCAGAAAGAGAAGTTGGAGGTCACAGATCAAACTCTTCTTTTGTGGAGTTTAGCATCTTCTAAAGGACAAAGACTTCTATTACAGAGGAGCAAAAATCTGATCTAGATGAGTTGCTCTGTTCCCCGAGTCCGGTGCAGCTTCCAATCATTGCTTCCTCTTCCCACGGTGCTAGGATCTCAGCAGAGTTCACAGTGCCTTGTGGTTTCCTCCTTCATGGGCAGGGACAGAGGATGCCTACACAAGGTCTAACGGCCATCTTTTAAAAGTTTTAAAAGGTTGGTTCTAGACACTAAAGGAAAGAATACTTGGATTCATGTTTAGCAACTTCCAAACAATGAGTTTCCATGGAAAACTTCGGAGTTGACTGACATATGACACAGACATATGCTCTGTTTTATGAGGGTTCAGAGTGGGTGAAAGAAAACAGAGACAGGGAAGATGCTGAAGTCATGTTAGTAGGTTTGTGTCCTCTATTATCATTTATGATCCCCAAAGTGATCACTCTTTCCCTCAATTCTGAACATACCCAATTTGACCACTCTCTACGTAATTTACATAGAGATTGTGAAATGCTTGCGACACTTCCAAGCTGGACAGAGGAAATAAAGAGACAGCTGTGAGAGGCAAACCTTGACTTCGACTTGGGAATGGTATGCGTTGCAGATCTGTTATGTATCATCGGAACCTATCTGACTCCTGAACCAACCCTAACTTGATCCCCAGTGCTGTTCAGACTGAGAGAACCGAACTCAGTCCTACGGTCTAAATTTGTTCTCAGTTCTTACAGTCACTTACCTCAATGTCTTGGATTTTACTTTCTACTTTCTACTACCTGTGTATCTTTCCTCTTTTTTACCTTTACCTCTTTATAGCTAAAGTATAAGCTCAGTGATAATTGTTGGGGAGAATACATGGGGGGGCGGTAAATGAATGTTCTGCACTGGATTCACACTACCCATTCTGTGTTCTTAGGTAGGTACACATGGGGTAGGGTCAAGTTCAGTGGAAATCCTGATCTGTAGTTATTTACTATGTAATAAATGGCATCACGCCAGCTGCTACTGAAGACAAAAGTCCAGATCCTAAACTTCATGTCAAGGTTAAAAGAATTAAACTTAGAGTTTTCTAAGAGCTGCATCATTTTAACATTGGACATGAGGTATAGTTTTAACTGTTTGCACCTAGAGATACACCTTAGACTACTATTACTTATTTTTAAAATAATAAGACTGTTTAAATTCAAAGAACTGTACTCAGATAAATAATGACCACACTCACCCTGATGCATACATAGAACAACCACTGAGATTCATATCCTGGGAGGATCTATTCATCCTGAAAGACTGGATTAAGACTAAAATAAGGGCACCATGTGTTATATATGAAATACTAACCACATAATTCGCCTCACACCACAATAATGTTAACGATGACTGACATTCTGACTTGTACAGGATTTTTGTCTGAGTCAATAGGTGCAAATGGCCACATAATTGCTCTAATGCGAGCTTAGTTTTAGTCACAATCCTAAGGTTTGATCTCGAACAATTCACCAGACCATTATCCAAAAGAGAACTTATAAAATGGTAAATGAGACTATTAGAACCACTTTACTCTTGGTCAGGGCAATAAAAATTGGGTTTCAGTTGATGAGACTGGAAATCCTACCTGCAAGGGATTTCATGTGCTTCTTTTATGGGATGCAGAAGACAATGCATGTCAAAGAAAATCGCACTCCATTTTGATTTTTTTAAAGGCTACCTATTAACTGAGTGAGAAAAGAAAACACTCATTATGTCATGGTGATGGAATAAACAATTGTCTTTAAAGCTCAAATATTTATAAGCAAACATCAGAAATGTTTTCTGGTTCACAACAGTGAACCATTTCTTTTTTATTTTTATTTTAAATTCCATGTGTATCACTTTCTTTTTTTATTACGTGTCCTGCATCTGTAAACATATTTGATTGTAATCCATTTAACAGACCATACTGATGATGGGTTCTATTACATTGCTTTATGCTTTATGTGTTTATGACTGTTCTCTTTTACTGCTGAAAACTGTCTTTTGCCTACTGAAAACTGTCTTCTATCCTGTTATAAACCTGAAAATTTGAAAAATACGTATGTATATATAGGTTGTACAAATAATTGATTCAAGTGCAAATTTTAAAATGTTCTAGTGTCCATTTTTCTCCTAGGAACAAAGTAGCATACTTGACTTATACGTGAATTAATCTTGGGCCCTAAAGAACGAAACAGGAAAATGAGCCCTTCTTTCCTCCTTTTAACTTCTCTGGATCAGCAGATAATACTATGGTCATCTTTACAAACATCATTATTAATTACATGTGTTCCTCTCCCCTTTTTTAATATTTCCTTTTACTTTCTAGTTATATTTGTTAGAACAATTATTAAGACAACTCAGTATTATCTGGTTCCCATAGTACCACTAATTCCCCCCTTCGGGGTATTTAATTTTAACATGTTTGGGGTTTTTTTTTTTTTTTTGGTTTTTTAAGCACTTTTCAGAAGGGATATGAAAGTAGTCACTGACAAGCACTTCCTGCAATAAATTTTAATTCCAAAGTTCACCTCCCTTATACATGTTGGCACTGATGATCTTTCAGTTTTCCTTGACTCTGTCATGGATTTTTGTCTGGTTTCCTCAGGCTCAGGCTTGAATGATCAGACAGCTCTCTGTGTCTGGACTTTGCCAGGATTTGCAGTGCAGGGAATCGCTTTCTCCAGCAACAGCTCCATGAACCCTGCTAGAATCTTCCTCTCAAATCTTCTGCTGGAAAACTGCCTTCTTCAAAATTCCATCCACGTTTACACTCTTTAAAAATCCTTTGTATCATATGAGTTTGAAATGATAAAGGGTCTGTTGCTTTAGCTTGACCATCTTAGAAATACAATACTTAGATGATTTACTTGTAGATAATTTGATAGTCTGCATTTATTTTCTTTTCAGATGTAGACTTACGTTGCAATTCCCATGGTGTATTGTTCTCTCTGTTTTCCTGTCCTGCTCATCTATCATTGCCAGCATCCTATACCTGTGTTCTATCTATTTCTGGCCTATCGCATTACCCAAACCACGTTCCTCAAGTGGAAATGAAAAGGGAAGTTACATCCAAAGAGCTTGGGTGGGTAAAATGTCCCTAACCAAGTTAGAAAGCAGGTGTTTCATCACTGAACTGGGGAAAGCTCCAGAATTCTGGAACCCGTAACGCAGTAAAATGGGATGGAATTTTGTAAAGTCTTTCCTCTTGACCCAGCTTGTCTACCTCCGGCTCTATCCAAGCTTTAGTTAGTAGAAATTCCTCTTGACTTCTAGCACTTCATCAGTCCATCTTCCTAATTTCCCCTACTATGAAAGTTTTATCTCTCACTTTAATTATTTCCATAAAAATCTGGGACATTGCAAATATTCCCCTATCTGCCATCTTACCTAAGAAGTTCGTCTTCATAGGAAACTGATGGGAAGATCACCAGCCTGTTCTGCCTGACTTTCTTTACAGTGAGGTCAACCTAACTTGCAACAAAAATTTTAAAATAGGGCCGGAGATTTAGCTCAGTGGTTCTGGCGCCTGCCTCTCAAGCGCAAGGTCCTGAGTTCGATCCCTGGTAACCACATACAATGCTGGGCATACCAGGCATGGTGGCTCTGTAATCCCAGCACTCGGGAGGCAGAGGCAGGAGGATTCCTGAGTTTGAGGCTTGTCTTGGCTACATAGTGAGCTCAGAGCCAGCCTGAACTACAAAGTAAGTCCCTGTCTCAAAAGAAAAAAAAATTAAAATAATACGGGCAAAAATAGTGCACTGCCCCTTCCCACTGGTGATCAAAACCATGGCTGGGGAGAATCATTGTCTCATACTCCATGAAGAATTAATCTAAGCAACAGCTGGTCTGACAAACCTGGACTGCTGAGGACAAAAAAGAGCAGGGTGCTCGACAAGGTCTCTGAGAAGCACATGCCAAATGCTCAGGTGCAGTAGCAGCATGGCACTGAGGGCATAGACTGGGCCCTGATCAGTCATTTTCAAAGACTGGCTCTGTTACTAGATTAGCTACCATTCCTTGGGCAAAATAAACACATCCTGGTACCTTGTTTTAATGATGCTATCTATCTCAATGAGTAGCTATGAGTAAAAACATGCTAGTATATGTGCAAAATGTTTGCAATAGTGCCTGGCTCCTGGTGAGGGGTCATTAATGTTAGTATTTCTGCTACTCTCATCCGTGTTTTAGGCAGAAGGTGATCAGAAGTAGACAAGCCAGAGCTCGGTTAATAGGCACACCCTTGAACAGCGCATGAAGGCAGAAGAGAAGCTTTTAGTTCCAGACAGAACTGACTAGTGGCTTTGGTAGGGGAAGGAGGAAGAGACAGGAACCTGGGAGTTGAGGCACTGTTGAGGCTGCAAGGAGAGAAATATCTGGACTAGAAATCGCTGCTCCAGAAAGAAGAGCCAACATGCCAGGTGCTCCCTTCCTCTTGAAGTGAAAAACATTTGAACTTTGAAGCAAGTCTGTGATCCCGGAAGCACTCTAAGAGGGACAGGAGGACAGGAGAGCATCCCTGTGAGAGCCTCACAAGCCTTCCCTGCATTGGGCCTGCAGGGCCAGTGAAGTAGCCCTGCTCCGGGGGCACCAGGGATCCCACAATAACCGCACAGGAGTCACTGCCCACTGGCCAGCAACTGTGCCTGCTGTCAGGAGAGCGCTGGGGGTGTCCATGCAGTTCACACTTGCTCCTCTTCTCTCACGTCACGATCTCCGTGCCCTGCATGGCTGATTGTTGTGAGGAAACACGGCCAGCTCTTCCGGACTCATTCCCGCTTCTTTCGAGGAGAAAACATAGGGGAGAAGTTGGCAGTGCCCAGGCCAGGAAGCTGGGGAGAGGAGCTCCTGCCCCTCGTCTGCCAGTCGGTGGGTGGGTGTGATTTATTCCTCCCCTTAGGTTTTATAAATGACTCAGATTCATGACTGGCTGGTGAACAGCAGGAGTTAAAATATCTCTGGGGAACTGTAGACCCTAATCCATTTGCCCAAAGCCATTGGCCTTCACGAGAAACATGGGGATGGAAGCCACATGGAAATAAGGTTTCACAGAGCCAGGGTTTAAAGTCAAGAGTTATCACTTGGGGCGATGGAGTGTCATCTGAGTTTCAGGATCCAGGCAGCCAGGTGATGGGGGAACACAGCGTCAGAATCGAAAGAGGGGCCTCTCTGTTAAGATGGCCTCACCACAGGATTCAGGAAGATGAGGATAAGAAGACACCGCAAGAGAGAAAAAGGGCACATGGCCCAGGGAGGGTGTTATAGCAGCTCATGTGAAAGAATCTAAGACTCAGAAAATATCCAGTGAGCCACAGCCAAGAATCAACACTCACGGATTACCCAAGCTGTGTGTCGGAAATGCAGGCTGAAGTGTCCTTTCTCAGGCCTCTGAGGCAGAATCTGGCATTTAGCCTGATCTGAAGGAGAGGCCCTTTCTGGTCCTCCTCACAGACCAGAGAAGGAAGGACTCAAACACATCTCACAGAAGTTTCCTTTGTTTTCCCAGCTTTTTCGCGGGCCACTGGCTCTAAGTCTCGCCTGTACACTTGGTAGAGAGCAAAGTCACCCCCAAACCAAGATTTCACATAGCTTAGCACAAGGCTCATTACCCCTTGGTACTAATCCCCAGCTCCACCCTGCTGTGCTGATGAGCCCTGCACCATTAGTCCATTCCCACCTGGGCCGAGAGCCCTGCTCACCATGATCACAAGCTTCGGGGCCGGTAGCTCAGCCGGGGTGCTGTGCCAAGCCGCGCCTTGACTCCACACCCCTGTCTGCCCAGCTCCCTGGGGAGAGAGCTGGGGCAAGACTCCAGCTTCAAGATGCACTTGAAAGAAAACAATTCCTGACCTAGAACAATTTCCGTTCTTAGCAGTTCTGAGAGAATCAGAAAAATTATCTGTGGTCAAGATCTGTGGCATAGCTCAGAAAGAAGCTCTCCTGTGACATGCAAAGGATTCCTGACCATGGGGCCTGTCTCAGTGAAGAGCTGTTGCATGAATAAAGTTTCTGGTGCTTCAGGTCACAGACTACCTTCCTCCACTCTGCTGTGGCTGATCCACGGGATAGAAACCTGTTTTGTCCTTACATGTGACCTGCCAGGTTATCTGTATTCTGCAGAACACATGCTTTTCCTAAACCATAGGCTGTTGTGTTAAGGCCCTGAAAAAATATTTCTGTGCTCTGAGAAGTTGGTTCTTAATCCTCATGCCCCATCCCAGAAAACTGTAGCATAAAGCAAGTATTAGTGAGCTTTCTCTGTAAAGGGCCAAATGTAAATATCCTGGGCTATGGAGAACATGCATACTCTTTGGCAGCTACTCAAGGATATATTGAATAAATATGGATAACCATTTTCTTAGTCAGCTTTCCTGTTTCCCGGACAAAATAACCAAAACGTACAACGTAAAGGAAGAAAGATTTAACTTGGGTGTGGGGGGTTCAGTCCATGGTTAGCAGGCTCCAAGGCAGGAACATAATGTGTGGGTGTGGTGGAAGCAAACTGCTCACATCATGGCAACCAGGAAGCAGAAAGGGGAGAAAGCAGGGAGGCAGATGTACCCTACAAAGATGCACCTCAAGGGACCTCTCCTTCAAGCAGGCCCTACCTCCTAACAGCACATTCTGCTATGAAATCATCAGTGGATGAATCCACTGATAAGTATAATAGCTTCATGGTCACATCACCCTCCATGGGCCTCTGAACAAATAAGACTTTGGGGGTACATCCTTTATCTCAAATATAAACATAAACTGACTCCTAGCCCCCATAACAGCTGCATTCCAATAAAATACTAATTACCCAAATAGGAACTGGTCCAGATTTGGCCTACAGCTATAGTTTGCCAAATCCCAGCATAGCAGTTTAAAAAGTAGGGGGTCTAAAGATAGATGGTTGGGTTCAACTTCAAGCTCCACCGTTGCTTTCAGTACGGTCTTAGGCAAACTACTTGCCTTCTCTGAGATGAATTACCAGTAGCTACATCATACTCTTCTGACAAGGCACGGGCTTCTTCTCTCTTCGTGTCTCTTCTTCTAAGGCTTTTCTTAAAGTCATGAAGAAGAGTTTCTAAGCATTAAATAAACAACCTACACTGTTATCCTTTCTGAAGATGACGCGTCTGCCCCAGGCTTCCTGCCTGCCCCACCCAGCCTTGAAGTTTGCC
This sequence comes from Thryonomys swinderianus, assembly GCA_004025085.1. Lineage (NCBI taxonomy): Eukaryota > Metazoa > Chordata > Mammalia > Rodentia > Thryonomyidae > Thryonomys > Thryonomys swinderianus. The sequence goes on from PVIC010013654.1 coordinate 8,724, forward strand.
CTCCCTGAACATTGCCTTGTTACTTTTCAGCCCTCCTAACTGGGCCCAGCCCCCGTGACCGGGTGTCATCCCTTGGTCCTCTCCCACGTGGTGGTAGGATGTCTCAAACAGTAGCCTCTTCCCTTTGTCACCATCTGGACAAGTGAAGATAAGCAGTGGCATCGTTTTCTGGGATCAGCGCTCTCCAAGAAGGCTATTTATTCATTCTAGGAAATATGAACAAGTGCTTGAAGAAGGGAAAGTGTCCTGTAGCCAAATAATTTGGGGCAACACAAAGATGAAAATAGTTTGAAATATTTCTTACACTACTTCTCAGCGCCTTTCATATACTAATATGTTTGCTGGTCTTCAAGAGAGAAATCAAAGCATAACTGAAGCGTCTCCACAATGGCTTTTACTGTATGGCAGATTTAGAGGGACATCCGCACACAGGGTCAGGACTTGGGGCACACCTCCCGGGCATGCAGCCATGGACAGACAGCTACGTGCCACTGTTCTCCTCGAGGATTCAGGGCAAAGCTTTACCAAGTGTGCACGGAAGCGAAATCGTTAAGATCCTTGTGTTTGTTAGATGTGTCCTCATTTCTCATCACGACTTGCTTGACGCTTTGTGCTGCAGACCCTGCTCACTGCTCGGAAAGGTGGGGTTTCCAGCCACAAGGGCTTGCGCTCTCTGTCAGCCAGGCAGCCGGATCTATAAAGAATCCCGTTAGTGAAATACAATGCCCCTTCCTTCCTGAAGCCACCGGGTCACCCCAGTCAATCTGGATCTTTGCAAATATTCTCCTCTTTGACTCTTAAAAGAAGTTCAAAGTGGCCCACAATTCATGTCAGACAGGCTGGCCTGCAGTTTCCTACTTTGTCTCCGTGGGCTCCTTTACAAAACCATAGCTTTATTGGTCTTAGTCATCCTGTCTCCTCTGGGTCTTTTGCTGAACTCTGTGAACTTATTTAAACATCCCCAGGGCTTCTCTTGTTTCCCTCAGCCCTCTTTCTGTGTGCCCAGAGCCTGATGGCGCTGACCTAAGGAGGCATCCTGGAAAAGCTAAATCTTTCTAGCCATTTCCAGCATCACCGGTTTGCATTCTCCTGGTTCCTTCCATGTGCACATAAGCTCGGCCTCTGCCCTACCTGCCCAGGTGAAGCCTCTCATTTTATCTCCATTGGGATCGGGGTTGAGACCCACACTCCGAGGCAATACTCACTCCTGTCACCAGCTATCAGTCATTTGTGGACAAGTGATTTCTCTTTTCTTCTTCATTTCTTTATTGCCTATCAGTGGTAAAAAGAGCTTACAATCACACAATGCCTGGGAAGCACCTTGAAGTCTCCTGATGAAAGGTACCACAAAGGTACTACATATTATTATTTCTGCAACCAAGGGGCAGTAACCCCTGGTTGCTTCATCTAATTCCCGTGAGTGGGCTCAGGCTCTATAATTACCGAGGTTATAGGCCACTTGCTCAGAAGGCTGCATCCGAACAGGCGGCCAGATGGCCCGGACAGGTTTCCCAACACACCCCTGAGCGCTCACTCAGACATATCTGTGGCCAAATTGACTTCGGGGTGGGAGGAGGGTCACACCATCCCTTTACTATGTGGAAATCGACTTCAATAGACAAATCTACAAACCTGCGAGGCAAGTTTGAGCTGGTTCCTTGCTGTGGTCCAAACACCCATGCAGCAGGAACAGATGCCTGTGTGACCCACGCAGGGACTGACACTCTGAGAAAGGCAAAGGCTTTCTACCAACCCTTCTCTGCTTCTGGCTACACAGTCCCCTCTAATTAACTTTTAACAGTCTGCGTCATCCTTCTGGTTTCAAAATGAGAAGGATGACCAAGATGACCACCATGCTCGGTATGCTCCCTAGAAAGCCCAGGTTCTTCTAGGGACCTTATGTCACTATGCCACAGACCAGCAGGCCATGAGTCCCTTACTGGGCCCAGGGATCCTTCACTGGAACCAGAAATTGTGGAATCTGGGCTTCATTTTCATCAGATCTGCTCTCCTACCATGCTACCCATTTAGGATCCCCTACATCATTTTATCAAGGAGGGTTTCTTCCCTATGAAATGTTCAAGTTAAAATACCATGCAAGCCTTTTTACTTTTAATACCCCTCTGATACTCTTGATCACCTTTGTAAAACTGTCCCTCAGACACTCACCTCACGATCGGCTTTTCACTCCCTATGTTTTCTTTCGTATTTACCTGGCTGTTAATGGAAATTCTTAAGATGCATTTAAGCTCTAGCTATCTAGTGGATTTAGCATGCTGGCTTTCATGCTTTGGATTGTCTGCACGTCAGTTGGAACTTTTTCCCTATCCAATTTTGTTTGTTCTGAGTCCTTCCACATACACGGGGCTTCTGTAGGATCGTTCCTACAAGCCTAGGAAGGAGGTTGACACTTTCTCCAGCATCGAGCATCCATCCCTGCTCCAAAGCACAGCAGAGTCGTGTGCTTTGTGCCACAATGGGCTTCACCCTGAAGAAGTTCCGTGAACAGGCCACTTATGGCCAGGAGCCTCCCTTTTTGCATTTTCCTACAGGAAGTTGGGAGGCCGAGGCCTTGGTCTGCCAATGGCTTCAGCACTGTTTCTCTAGGGAATCATGGCGGCTGAATGGGTCTAACTCATCTGCGCTCTTTCCTGTTGCTCAGCTCCACATACTGGTGCCCCCGCGAGCCACTCACTGAGCACTGTTTCATCATCTTCAGAGCCAGAGCTGCCAGCCTCTTTCGTCCGCCGCACTCTGCCGATCCTTTGTGTTGACCAACACTCACACCCTCCGCCTGCTCCTGAGTGTCTGCTGGAGCCTGTAGGACTTCGGCAGCGTGACCCCACGGTGCTCTTGAGAAGAGTGCAGAGGGCCCTAGGTCAGTTCCATTTCTGGGTTTCCCAAGAAAGGGCTTGTCCTAAATGAGCAAGGGCTGCCGTGGTCCCCACAGAGCATGAGAGGTCTCTGACCTAGGATACCACTGGCATTAAGACCTTTAGCCCGCAGCTTTTCCACTGAGGCCCTACAGGAGCAGCAGGCTCTCAGTCCGCAGGATCTCCCCAGATTCACCTCATTGATGATAGGCCCCTCCCACATCCCAGGGCATCCAGGTTAGCAGGGTAGATGGTCCCAGCAGCTCTGCCAACTGCACCTCCTCACAAAGGGATGAACGGTGATCTTGTGGCTGTGATTTCAGGGAGAAAACCAGCTCCCTGAGCAGCTCTCTGACCTCACCTTCCTCCCTGCTGCCTCTAGCTCTCCAGATCCTGACTGCTCCCTTCTCATCCTTTGGGGAACAACTCTTCTTACAGCCATTTTCTTTTCTTTTCTTTTCTTTTCTTTTCTTTTCTTTTCTTTTCTTTTTGAGACAGGGTCTCGCTTTGTAGTTCAGGCTGGCCCTGAGCTCCCTATGTAGCCCAGGCAAGCTTCAAACTCAGCAATCCTCCTGTCTCTGCCTCCCCAGTGCTGGGATTACAGGCATGAGCCACCACGCCTGGCACTGTGGTATGTGCTATTGATGGCTGGTGGGCGTGAGTCACCACACCCAGCATTGTATGTGGTTACTGGGCATTGAACTCAGGACCTTGTGCCTGCAAGGCAGGCGCTGGAACCACTGAGCTAAATCTCCGGCCCTGCAGCCACTTTCTTAAACCTTCTCTGGGCTTGGATGGGAACTGGGAGATGGAGAAAGAAAGGAAGGCAGGGAAATAGTAAGAAAATCTGAGGCCAGTTTATAGCTTTGAGACATCTTAATCAACAGCTGGAGGAGCCCGGTCAGTCAAGCAGATTTCTCTTCAGGGCTCAGACCTGGGAGCAGGGCTATCCTCTCTCTGTCTGAGTCCTTTCCTGTCACAGGGCCCACCTCGGCCCACGGCTGCAGAGCCTCCAAGGACCATCTGGCCTAAACTGGTCTGTGGAGATCTGGAATCCAAACAGCTTAAAGAGTTATGACGCCAGGAACTGTGGATGGCAACATTTTCTATTATTAACAGTTCCAACTTTCTCATCTGGCTGTTTTCAGAATGAAAGCTGGAGATTACTGTCAGCATTAATTACAATCAAGTGCACTTTTCTTCTACCCTATTTTGCCCCAATGGGTTCTCACACAGCAAGAAATCCTTCAAATGCATATCCTTGGTAATGTGACACATAAATCCTTGTTGCTGGTGAGAACTGCCTTCAGCCCCTGGGCTTTCCCTGGACCCAAGTAAAATTCGCCAAGTTGATTGGCGCCCCCCTCAGGTGGGGAGGTTGCTTCAGGCTCTTGACTGGGGGCCGGAAGCGTCAAGAGAATTTTCTTCCTCACAAGGTCCTTGGCACTTCCTGCTGCTTGTCAAACCAAAGCTCAAGAACCTCAGGAACAGTAGTGTGGTGTGTCTGTCTTTGACGTCCAGCTGAATTACAGAGCAAAGTTACAATGAAAAGAAAAGAAAAACGACCAAGGGCTGAGCCTCAGCCCATGTAATCCCAAGAATTCCCACCCAGATCTCTTTCCCACATCTCCTTTTCCACATCCTTTTCTCTTTGCTCTCTTTCTAGTCAGAGTTTGAAGAAATATTATCTCATTTTAAAATACTTTCTTTCACTTCATTTTGTCCCTCTGTGCTTACTAATTTATATTTTGTGGAAACTTCATTACTCTCATTATTTTTCTCTACAGGCACACACAACAAATTTTAATCTTCAGGATTCATTTAAAGACAGGGCCATTTTCCTTTTGTCAAGACATTTGAATTCAATTTAGATTGGCTATGCTAGTGTTTTAGCTATTATTACATAACAACTGCTGGCTGTCTTGGCTCTAATATTATGGAGTGACTCTGGGAAGACTGTGTGCTATAGTTTGGATCTTGAATGTCTACTGATGAGGTCCCTATGAGGAGGCCCATAAAGAACATGAAGTGAATGCTTGGTCCTCAGGGTGGTTCTGTTAGGAGGGGATGAGACTTCTATGAGCTGGGGTATAAAAGGAAGTCTTTAAACAGTTGAAGATGTGCTCTCAAGGAGTATTATGGGACTTCAGTCTCTCTTTCCTCTTCCTCTTTTGCTTCTGAGCCATGAGGTGAGCAGGTTTGCTTCAGGACTACTCCCACCGTGATATTCTGAACCTAGTGCTCATGGACCGTGAGCCCAAGTAAACCTCTTCCTAAGGCATTTGTTTGCTACAGAGATGGAAAACTAAGCAATGGACTACTTACACCTTCTGAGCTGTAGCCTCTGCTCTGTTGCCTGTAAATCACTACCTTTTCCCAGGCTGCTAAAATAGATTAGGGAGGAAAATGACAACTCAGCACTGGCAGGTGAGTTAGCTGCTCAGTTGGAGCAGGCTTCATGACTGGGGGTAGTGGAAGGAGTCTAGGCATCTTTGTGTGTGTGTGTGTGTGTGTGTGTGTGTGTGTGTGTGTGTGTGTGTGGTGCTGAGGACTGAACACAGGACCTTTGCATTAAGGTACATTCCCATCTTTTTTGTGTTTTAAACTTTGAGACAGGGTCTCACTAAGTCACTAAATTGCCAGGACTGGGCTCAGTTTTGTGATCTTTGGGTCTCAGCATCCCCGAGTGTGGAAGGGGATCCTCACTTTCTCCAAAGGACAGCTGTCATTTGAGGAGAAAAGCAGGGATTCTTGCTGTCAGGCTGCAAATGGATAAGGGGGATGGAAGCCCCACTGCTTTTAACACTATCTCTTTTTCTTCGAAGACCCCAATCTTCAGAGATTCTTTTGGACACATGTGGCTTCTTCTATTTTCCAGTTGTTTGGTCTTATTCCTGAAATATTACCATGTAAAGTTCGAGTGTCTGTAAAAGCAAACCATCAGCCTAGAGTCTTTGTTCCACCCCAACCTTCCCTTGATATGCCACCCACGAAATAATAAGAGTGGGCAGAAGGTAGACCACCTCGCTGATCAGAGTGTGACTCAAAAACAAAATCGAGGAACTTAACACAACCACCGTAGCGGAGCTGCTGATCCGGCCCTGGCCGCTACTTTCCCTAAGTTGTTGTGCACAGCCGCATGGGCCTTGACGCTCCCTGGTAATGAGATTCTGCCTCATCCCACCCACCTGGCTCCCTTCCCTCAGCACCTGAAGACTTTCCTGGGGGGGGGGGTGTTAACTACAGCTCCCTGCTGTGCTCCTGCCCCGCCTTTCAGAGGAACTCTCCAGCTGCTTTTCATAATCTCAGTAGAATAAATGAAGTTTCTGACAGTTCATTTATTTCCTTGATCTATTTCAGATGTCTCTTCAGGCACAGCGCTGGGTGAGTGCTGCGAGTTGTCTTGAATCGGATATTAGGTGGGAACGCTTCCTGGACACCCATAATTGAAAGGAGCATTAATTGTATTTGCGCACAGCCACAGAGCGCAGTGACCTCCTGAGCCCCTAATGTTCCTCCTTCGTTAAACTCAATGGGTGTACTGAGATTAAAAAATGAGACAGTTATTAACGTGGTCACAACCACACAGTGATCTGCTTGAAGTCTGTCTGCCCGTCCCCACAAGCAGGAGTGTACAGGGATCACGTATTACAAGCAAAATTAAGGGCAATATGTTATGTGGACAGAGGATTTAGTCAAACACCCCCCTTTCCAGATTCGAAAGGTATTATGCAAGTGTTTTTTAATTGCTAAAACTGGAAAGTTCTCTTCCTTCGCTGCGTGTGAACCTTTGGGTGGAGGAAATATCTTCATTTGGGCCCAAGTTCCAGACCCAGACTTCAGCAAATAGCAGAGGACGCCGAAGACCAGGGCAGCAGGCCTGATGGGAAGGATGTGGGCTAGATGAACACAAAATTCTGGATGTGCCTGTTATCATTTCCTGTTTCCCAAACCCACGTCACAGCCAGCCCAGAGAGTCGGCGTCCCAGGGACACCCCCGTCCTTGGGGAGCCTCTGGTCTGGCCTGTATGTGTGACCCCTCACCACAAGTGGCTTTCCTCACCAGCAATGGAGATGGAGCTCACAGAGCCAGGCAAATCCATATTTCACTCCGGGCCCTGCTGCTTCCTGACTCTGGGATATTGGGACGATGCCCAACTGCCTGGAGCCTCCATTTTTCTGTCTGAGCAATGGGTGTCTAGTGAATTCAGGCATTGAATAAGGTACAGATACTCTCAGCAGGTACAAGCCTTTGGGACCATTCAAAGCTGGCCATACAGAATAGGCCCCGTGGATGAAAGCTTTGTTATGATAGGCCCAGCCCAAGAGAAAAACATTGTTTGGGACTCCCTGACATTTCCTGCTGCTGTTATTTCCATCTATTCCAATGACCCTTGGAGGAGTTTTCTATGCCATATAACAAATGACTAATCTGGGCATTGCTTCACTGGGCCCTGTTAGGGGTCTCACAAGTCTGGGAGCAATGCGCTGGTCAAGCCTTATCCTCCCCCAGAGGCCAGACTGGAAGCAAATCCACTTCTAAGCCCACTCGGTGCTGGCAGACATCAATACTTTGCAGCTGCTAGGCTGAGATTCCTGACTCCTTGTTATTTCCTGGAATCGGGAAGCTGCTCTCAGATTCTAGCGGCTCTTTACCACTCACGGGCAGCCACCTCTCTCGGTGGGCCTCCCTACCACCTGCTGCCTCAAGACAGCCACAGAGAGAAAGAGAATGTGTAACAGGACGAGGTCTTGGGTAACGCAGGCTTCCCATTGCTCTCTTAGCACTTTTTCCATATTCTACTCGTTCAAAGTGAGACACAGGACCCACCCGTACGGGGGATGAGGGGACCACACAAGGGGAACCGGGAAGAGAAGACACAGGGGGTTACAGTGATCTGCTACAACTGGCCTCCGAGGAGACGAGGTATGAGAAGGAGCCCAGGCCCTGACTGCTGCAGCCTCTGCAGCAGCCTCGTAGCCCTACTGCGTTTGCGCTCTATTGCTGCTGTATCTAAGAACTAAAAACATAGTGGGCTTAAAAACCTCACAGACTTATTACTTTATAATCCTGGAGTTCAGAAGCCAGAAACGGGTCTCACTGGACTGAAGTCAAAGAGTCAACAGGGCTGCATTTCACCCAGCGGTTCTAAGGGAGAATTCAACTCCTTCCTCTCTTGAGTTTCTAGAAGCTTCTTTGACTCACAGCCAGGGCCATCCATCTTCAAGGCAAGCCACAATGAGTCGAGTTCTTCCCCACATGGCATCATTCTGACCCCTTTTGCTGCCTCTCTGTTCTACATTTCAGAAGCCTCAGGATTATATCACACCCACCTGGGTAATCTAAGATAATCTCATTTTTCAAGGCAGCTCATTAGCGGTCTCAACTTTGTCTGCAAACTTAATTTGCACTTGCCATGTAAGGTAATGTATCCACATGTACAGGGTCTGGGACAAAGACATCTTCAGGGACCATCACTCTGCCTATCACACAAATGGAATCAGAAGAATGAGTCCAAGGACTTTTAGTTTAACAATTGTTTCTGGTGATTCTGATGCAGGCTCTAGTTCAAGACCTGTGTTCTGTAACAGTTGGCTTTGGAACAATTAACTTATAAAACAGAATTGTTAACACTTGGCCCCTGGAAAGAATTAAATGGATTATTTTCATGGTTCCGACCATGTTAAACAAAATATCCAAGGGCCCACAGGTACGAGTGACAGGGACTCATCTTCTGAAGCCTGTACTGTACCTATCAAAGAGGTTGGCACACTGAGCCCCCTTTCTGCTGCCAGTGTAGTAGAAAGAAAGTCCAGAGGAGATGGAGCCAGAAACCAGCCACAGCCACTGAGGTTCCACAGAAAAGTGTCCAAGCGGAAGGCACATCTTATCACACCACCAATGAACACGGAAGCCATGAGTCACCACAAATAGAGCACCGCGGAGTCCTTTGTAGTTAGCAGTAAAAGCCCACAGGCAAGCGACGAGGAGATGATTCCAGTGATGTGATTCAGAGCGATGTAAGGTTCAAAAGAGGCTCCATAAACCAGAAGATGCTGCTTGAGATGAAAAGTTTCACTGTAGTCCTCCTCGGCCAAGTCACACCAAGGTATTTGAGCAATACAATTTGCAGTCCGTTCCTGTTGGATGCTGTGTAGGTTTCGTTGCACATTGGAAGAAGGCTTAAATCACTAAGAAGTAATAAACATGTTTTTCCTTGTTGCTTTCTAATATAATGACTATCATACTCATAATGCTCCAGGGTCTCCATTGGCTTAAAGGGATGAGGGGAGATGAGGAAAGATTATATATAAGAACATTAATACTAATTTGAGCTCTCAAATATAGGGACTATTCTTGAGAGATTTTTCCCCTTCCCTTTTGAACATGTAAATAATTACGTATGGAGAACTTTGACCATACCTGAAGCAGCGATGCCTGCATTTAATTTCAGCTACACAGGAGGCCGAGGTGTGAAGATTGCAAGTTTAAGGTCAGCCTGGGCAACAGAATGAGATTCTGCCTCGAAGTAAAATGAAAAGGGCTGGGGATGCAGCTCAACGGGAGAAAAGATAGAATTCTAACCACAAATTTTCTGCTTCCAGAGATAAATTGTATTTTTCTGTACTTTCAAGTAATCTCTGGCTATGCTGGATTAAGGGGCGAAGAAGTATGAGCCAGTGAGTGTTCGCAAACATTAGCTAAATCAGCATCACCTGCAGCATGTGAGCCTACAAATGCCTAGGCCCTAACCCAGCCCTCCTGGCTCAGGAGAGGAAGATGTGTTTCAACTCTCCCCTGCCGGAGATGTTTAGGAAATAAGGACAGAGGTAGGAACTGACAGTGGTGCGTGCTCTATAGTCACAAAGTATGGTGATGCTTAATTTAAAAAAAAATTATTACAGTAAAAGACACATTGCCATCAATACTTTTTGCGAAGACACAGTTCCCGACACCCATAATTTAAAGGGGGAAAGGTTCGCTTTGGCTTGCAGTTTGTAGAGGGGTCAGTTCCTAGTGAGCTCTGTGCAGGCAGGGTGGCACGGCAGAGGGTCACAGCAGAGAAGAAGCCAGAAGGACAAGAAGGATCAAGGGAGGGAGAAGGACATGCTCCCTCTCCATCCATGCCCACGAAATGCTCTCCATTGTTTTGAACACTCTTATCCCGTTATCCTGGCCACTTTCTGAAGCCATTCTGGACGTCCTCTTCCACGAGTGTCTTTCGTGTGCTGTTGTGGCCCCCTCGGCGATCTGAATCAATTTGAAATGTGGGCATTTCCTGTTCTCTTTTACTCTGGGGAGGAGCCCAAAGGTTCCACGGTGCCGGGTGCAGTGAATAAGATGAAGAAGGATACGCTGGGACCTTTTGATTGATGGAATTTGCTGTGGATAGTTTGAATTGATTCAGGACGTGGATATAACCATGGCACTCATGAAAGAAGACTTTCAGAAGTGCTCCAGAAAGTGGAAGAAAGATAAGATGAGTATGTTCATAGCAAGGAGAGGAGTCTGTGGAGGATTCACGGCACCATGTCCGCCATGTCTTTTACTGTGATGGATATTTTAAGCATCCTCTGTATATTTTGGTTCCACTTTGTTGCAGTTTATGTCTAGATACCCCTCCCCAAGCCTTATGCACTCTAAGGTGAGGCTTTGGGGAGGTGACTGGGTCATGGGAAAATGTCTCCTCTTCCCCATTATGGCACGCACCCCAGAGACCAGTCAAACCCTCCCATATGATTAGAGAGCAATCGTACCTCATTAGTTTTGGGAAAGCTGGGTAATCTCACCAAACCCACTAGGAAGTTCCCGTAAAGCAGCCACAGGACATGGTTTGGGTCACTATCATTGTTTTTCAGAAGGTCACATCTTTGACTTCTTATGTCACCCCACTTGTGAACTGAGCTCCTGAACACAGAAAAGGAGAGAAGGAGACAAGCATAATTTCCACCTTCAGTCACACGGGAGGAAATTATTGAGCTTCTCTGCCAACATGTGCATCTTCTTGTGTATTATCTTGTTGAATCCCCCCAATATTCCCTGAGTTTCTGATATAAAAATATTCCAAAAATATGTTTTTGTAAAAGGAACTGTGTTCTGCTATGCTCAGTACAGCATCTACCCTATTTCACGTTCAGCCTTCCTTTTTAGACTGAGTTGATATCTAGAATCATAATCACAAGTAAATTTTCATATGCCTGGCCCACTTACAAACATACCCTGAGGTGCTCTTTTATTTTAGATTCATACGAAATCTATTATTAAATCATGTTACAATGTGTTTGGGGGATTGTTTACAAATAACTTCTGTTAATGCCACGGTTTAATTAAAAATATATGACACTCATGTATATTTGAAAAAAATGGCGACAGAAAAAAATTAGAAAACTGTTAACATCGAAACGTCAGTTTGTCTGCCATAGTTTCACACTGATGTTCTTTCTGAATATTCAGCCTGCTTTAGTTTGGTTCCATGTAATAAATTTGTCACTCTAAGGAATATTAAAAAATGCCACATAACTATAGTCTTCATATTTAGTGTGATTGTACAGGAATCCAATGAGTAATTTGTAGACTATCAGTTACTCCAAATGAGCACAGAAGAAGCACAATGGCAGAGAAGAAGCAGGTCGGATCATGACAGCAGGAAGCAGAACAGGGATCAAGTGAGGAAGAGGGCTGCTCCTTCCACTTAATTGATTTGCTGGTACATTTCACCTTCAGTGGCAACTGGTTTCCTTCTTGGTCTTGTTAAGGAATTCTTTAAGAGACATTCGTGCAGATCACAGTGTTCCAAAGATTAATGTTTGCTATAGGTACCTGTGTACCAAAGGCTGGGCTTTTCCTGCCTCATTTTATTGATCTAAACACTGGTTCTCCTTAAAGAGCGTTGGAAGTGTGGTGTTTCTATTTCTTTGAGCCTGGGGTGTATCATTTTCTTCTTTCTCCTTCACAAAGAAAGATGATAAACTATCTCTCAGTTCACTGAAAGGCTTCATTAACTGGGGGTTCTCTTTTTTTTTTTTTTTTTGTCTTCCTCTAGAATAGTTTTGCAAGTGCAAAAATTGTAAGATCAGGATTTTGCTTTTAACAAAAGCAAAATTCCCAGGTAAAAGTGCCATAAGTCATGAACTTGCAGGAAGGCATTTCTGTTGGGGAGGGCCCCATTCTTAAAAGCTTTATGGCCTAGGATAGCATTACCTCCATTGCCTTTGAGAAGTGAGCCTTGGCCTCGCTAGGACAGGAGTTTTCATTCTTTTCAGATGCTTATCTGAACACATGCACAGTGGAGTCTATAAAACAAGGGTGGGAATTTCACTGGGGAAGATCTTGGCTGGACCAGAAAATGACCTCAGCTCTGTGCCTGTGTGTGAGCCTCAGAGAATCTTCTAGAAATGTGAGCAAACATTTTGGGCTCTCAGTGTCCATGTATGTGTTGTTATTACACAGTAATGGTTAAAAACTCAAGGAGAAGTATTGAGTGTCTATTTTTGTGCTTTCACTTCTATTATCAAAGGCCAAAGGGATTTGAAAACAGTTAAAAAAAAAAAAGTCATCGTCATCAGAGGCATTAGTTTCTTGGTTAAAGTCAGTCAGCCTGGGTGAAACGTGGAAGAAACATTTAACTGCTGGAACTGTCAATCTAGTCGAGGCTCTCACAGATATTTAGAAACAGCTGCCAGCCTCTATTCTTCCATTTCAGATGAATTTTGAATTCTGTGAGACTCTATACATCTGTCCATGGATCCCAGAATCAGACCCCTCCTAGACCACCAGCCCGCTTGCTCCTTACCTCTGGATTCACTGTCTTTTAAAATTTTTTTTCCCGAAAATAATAGATTTTCCCCTTTTGAAACTTCCCCAAATGCTATAACCCTCACCTACAGTGTCCTCACTTTCTTTTCTTCACTAGTTTTTTAATCCACTGGTTGCATGCAGTGTCACCTCGTCTCAAGCAATACCAGACTGCCCACCTTACCTACCCACTTATGAGACCAATTTCACTCCTACACTTTTTCTTCATTAAACTTTTCAGCATTTGTACCTAAACATGTGTTTGAATACGAAGGAGTTTATGCTCCCATTAGAAGCATGAAAGAAGGAACCACGTATTTTCCACTTACTTCTGTAACCCTAGTGCCCAGCACGATAATCAAGCACAGGAAGCACTCAGTGTGTATTTGTTGAGAAGATGAGGAAATGAATCAATAAATACACACATGGAATAATGTGAGGTAATTAGACATGGGTTATATGTAAATTATGCTATTAGCAATAAATATCATCAGATGATTTCGATCACATATTAATTTATCCATTAAGTTTTTATTGAGCATCTGCCCTGTGCTAAAGGCTGTGGTAGATACTGATAACTCTATAGCAGTGGAGCACAGCTCTGGAGCTGAAGTATTAGCTTGAACTTCTGCCTCTATCAATTACTTGTGTTGTGAGTTGGTTACCTAGACCCTATAGGTTGGAGCTTTTGCAGATTCAAAACAAGGAAATAGCTCTTGCCTTTTGTGTTTGTGCAACTTAAGAGTTAATTAAGTAAATAAACTAGGGGGGTCACTATCACATAATAAGGGTGTCACTACTTTTGGAGATAGGGTGATTGTCAACTGGACTAGGATTTCCATGTTGGAAAGAATAATTAACTCATAGGCTGGGACTGGGTCTCAGTCACATAAGTGATGAGCACATAGGACCTACTGTGTGCCCTAAAGGGTCACCACTGAGATCATGTGAAATATAAAACACAAATATACACACTGATATTATTTATCCATGGAAGACTTCTTTATTACACTTGGCTGGTAATAAATAACATAGGATGCTCTGATATCATTCATTCATTCTCTTCATTTCCTTCATTTGATGATTTTTTACTTTATATAGTACACAAGGACTCTGTTTCTCTTTTTAATAAGTTTTCTGCATAAATGAGAATTTATACCCTCTCTGCAATATTGGACATTATAGTAGTTCAAGTTTGAAAGAGGAGAACAGAGCTGGATTTTCAGTAAGATGTGCATATTTTCTCTGTATCTTTTCCTACAGGCCTACTACTATTTTGTTATTATTATTAATAGCTATCTTTGTGTCTAAAATTAAGGAATACCAACATATATTCAAACTTTTGGCAGAATTTACAAAGGTATTAGGTCCTTGTTATTCATGTCTCAAATCAAAATGCAAGCCAGTGTAGCCAGCGTGGGGCAGAGGGAATTCACAGGGTCTCCCCGCAGTGCAGGGAGAGTAGGCTCATGGACTATGCAGCCTCATTCCTACATGCAATTAATATTTTCTCAGGGGAAGTTCCATGATGCGGCCCCACTTTATCATTCATGCTCTGTTTTATTTTGCATATTTTGAGGTTTCATTTTTTGCTTTGTTTTAGGCTTTTTGCAACTCACTTGTATCACTATAAAGTAAGAAATTTGAAACTGAACACTTTTGACCTGTGTCACTTGTCACAAAGTAGTAGTAGTAGTAATAGCAGTAGTTTATAAACTAGGTATTTGATTAATTGATCTTACCGTTTTAAAGGTCTGTGCCCATTTCCTTTGGTATTCAGGGTTCTTAGGTACTGAGAGCTACTGTGATTTTATTCACCATTTGTCTTCCCTTTTGTTCAAGAAATGCAAGGTGAGTGTTTAAGAAGCTTCACCCATAAAGCAGTTATGTGTCCTGAAAATATGGAATGCTGTTGTGATATTGTTGTTGGCATCCTTGTCATTATTTATAATAATCGTCTTAGGGAAGAACTTGCCATTTCTGGATGGTCTATAATCGCAAAATAATAATCAGGCAACTGTCATAATAATGAGCCATATAATTACCATTCATTAAGACAGTGATTCATAATCTTAACCATTATCATATTATGTTTAATTATGATAACAGTTGTGAAAATTACTATTTCCAGCTATTGAGAATGCGAGGAATCTCAGAACTCGAGGAAAGAAAGCAAAAATCAACTACAAATTTTGACAAGGCTTTTTCCTTAAGGATCTCAAGAAGAAAGTATCTGAAATGCAGCTGAAAATTTAAAGTTTGGTTTAACCCATTCATATACCTGATCTTCAATAGAAAAGATGAACTTTTTAGCAGGGCATGGTGGTGCATGGCTGTAATCCTGGCAATCTGAGAGGCTGAGGGAGGAGGATCACAAGTTCTAGTCCAGCCTGGGCAACTTAGCAAGACCCTCAAATAAAGGACTAAGGGGGTAGCTCAGTATGAAGATGGGAAAGAAAAGAAAGGATGTGCTTTATGCCCTTAGATGCTGAGAGACCATTTAAGCATGAAAATCACAATTAAGCAATAATGAGTGCATTATTAAAGATCTGTAACTCCCATATATGTGTGGCATGCCTATTGTTTTACCTGTAATTAATGCATATTATTTAAGAATGAAAAATAGTTCAGGAATTTTAAAATCTGGATGGTGAATATTGCATTCCAGCTCCCAGCTCAGTCCCCATGAGCAGCTTCCTCATCCAGGAAGAAGTAAAGGAAACACAATTTTCCTCCGTGTCAAGCATTTTGACAGCAGCAGGAACATGACAGAGCACAAGAAGCAAGCTCGCAGCCTTCCCAGACATATGTATGCTTGTGAAGAAGAGAGATGCTTAATGTGAAGTCACAACGCACTGGGAAATGCACCGCCATCCTAGCCCTGAGGACACTGGAAGTCTCATCAGAATCAGGGGACCAGAGAAGCCATCAAGTTAGGATGGAGGAGGAGGATAGTGGTTACTCAGGCAAAAGGAAATCATCTAAGCAGCACAAATTTCAAGGAAGAGATTTCCCAGGAAGCAATGTGAGCGTCCGGAGGGAGCTCAGGAGCCCCACAAAGCACCTGCTAAGTCATACAAAGGAGATTTAATTTTCCCTTCAGAGCATAGAAATCCCAAGAAGGGTTCAGACAGGGGACTGATATTATCAGATTTGTGTTTCTGAGAGATACACAGGTTGAGTTGCTGTGAAGAATGGAGCAGAAAAAGCGATGACTTCTGTTTCTGACAGTTTGGTTGACTGGGGACTTTGGAGGATAATATACACAGAACTTGTATTAAAAATAAGGTTTTCAATGCATTATTTCAAACAAATGGATTTTTTTTTTGAGATAGGGTCTCACTGCAGTTCAGGCTGGCCCTGAGCTCGCTATGTAGCCCAGGCAAGCTGCCGCGAACTCAGCAATCCTCCTGTCTCTGCCTCCCGAGTGCTGGGATTACAGGCGTGAGCCACCACGCCTGGCTAAACGAATGGATTTTTTAAATATGAGAAAGATAAAACAAAGTGGCAATACTTTAGATCAGTGGCCCTTTAAATATAGTCTATGGGTTCACAAGGTTTCCCCAAGGATTTTTCGGGGAGTCTGAGAAGGCATGGCCACTGCCACAGTAAGACATCTTTTGCCTTTCACTATGTTAGAAATCTCTGCTCCTGCCCCAGTGGTGGTGGTCAGTGACACAGGTCTGTAGTCACTTCACAACAAACAAAATGCTAGTTTCTCCTAAGAATATCCCTGATGAGACAATAGAAATTTTTTTAATTAGGCTCAGCCCTGAAGTCAGACCTTTTGGAATTGTCTATGATGACCTAGAAATAAACATACAAAGAACTTCCAACTGTCACAGAAGTAGGAAGGTTGTCTGAGGAAAAACACTTGTAAGATTGCTACATTCATGACTGAACCATCCACTTTTTTCTCAGGTACCATTTTTAATTGAAAGAAAAATTCAAAAACTCGTCATTTAGATGTGGTCATTTTCCAACATTTTCTTTTTTCTTTTTTGAGATAGGGTCTCGCTTTGTAGTTCAAGCTGGCCCTGAGCTCACTATGGAGCCCAGGCAAGCCCCAAACTCACCAATTCTCCTGTCTCTGCCTCCCGAGTGCTGGGATTACAGGCGTGAGCCACCACACCCGGCACTGTGCTATGTGGTATTAATTGCTGGTAGGCGTGAGTCACCATGCTCAACACTGTATGTGGTCACTAGGGATTGAACTCAGGACCTTGCGCTTGCAAGGCAGGTCAACTGAGCTAAATCTCTGGCCCTCCAACATTTTCTTGAAAATGAATAAGACAGGTTTTTTTTTTTACTTGAGAGAGAGAGAGAAAGAAAGAAAGAAAGAAAGAAAGAAAGAAAGAAAGAAAGAAAGAAAGAAAGAAAGAAAGAAAGAAAGAAAGAAAGAAAGAAAGAAAGAGAGAAAGAAAGAGAGAGAGAAAGAAAGAGAGAAGGAAAGAAAAGGTAACTGGAAGCATTCATTATCAGTGACTACAATGATATTTTCAAACAAAAGTCAAAACCTCAGGAAACAATCACTCCAGTGGACTTAGAGACTTCTCAGTAAATCAAGGCTCTTCTTGTGGATGTTTTTAAAATATGCTTTTTGAATACTGTTAATGAAATATGTCAATATTTAAAAGATCTGCCTAATTCAATGAACAAATATTGTCCTACTACCAAAAATCAACCTATAAATTCACATGTGTGGTAAAGGCACATTTAAATGACAAGATAGATTAAGTGTACTTTAATATAATAGAAAACAAAAAACTTCACTGGTAAAGTATATATTCTATATTACTTCTAAACTTTAAGAAACTGTGGCTTCTTGAGTTTTTGTGTTGTTCAAAAAATAGCCAAAACCCTCTAAAACCACTACGAAATCCTCTGCCATTTTCCAACCACATCTCTTCATAGGACTGGAATTTTTTTAATGATGCTGAACTACGACAACCTATCAGAATGAATACATACAGAAGCATTTATAGGAGGCTACAGCTGTCTTTTATTTAAACAGATACAAAAAATATTTGCAAAAATATCAAATGATCTTGCTCTGTTTGTATGTTGGTTTGTTTGTTCTTAAAGTGGAGTCTCACGATGTTACCCAGGTTGGCTTTCCACCCAGGTTGGCTTTCCACTCAGGCTGGCTTTCCACTCAGGTTGGTTTTCCACACAAGGCTTACAGGATCCTCTTATCTTTGCCTCTTGAGTAGCTGGGAATACAGATGTTTGTCACCACACTCTACTAAAACTCTTACTCTCCTTAGGAGCTCACTAGCTTTGCTTTAGAAAAGTATTTTTCATAAAATATAATAAATTAATGTAGGGTGGATTGTTTGATGTTCTATTTAAATGAATTTAGATGGTCTATTTAAATGAATTTAGATGGTCTATTTAAATGAATTTAGATACAAAGATAAAAACTTCAAATGTTCACTCCTAATGTTGTAATATTAAGTTATAAGACATGTGTTAGGGCTAACAAGTTTTAATATCATAATCTCAAAATCCTGGGCCAAAATCCTCAAAAAAGAGGTCTTCAACAATAAAAAGACTTTAACGAGTTGTTATGCTTCTATCTAGATGTCCCTTTAAAGCTTCATGTGGTCACAGATAGTATTTTTCTGAGATGGTTGGATCTAAGGTATATGATACTGGGATTAAGGGTGTATAGTATGAAGTTAACCCACTGATTGGAGTTAGCAGAGTTCTAGGTGGCACCACACAAATTGTTGGTGGCCTGGATGGAATAAAAGGGAAAGGGAGGATGGCTGTTGCTACTTGATGCTTCACTGTCTCCTGCCTGCCGCACCATGAATTGTTTCTCCTCTGTGATGTTCCCCTGCCAGCCACCCAGCCTTGGAGCCAGATCGCTATAGTCTGAAACCTTTACAAGCTGTGAATTAAACAAAACTTATTTACTTCCCTTAACTCGTGGATGTCTTTATTTTGTGCCAGCAACTAAAAACATAACTAAGAGAAGCACCAAGACCAAAGTCTTGGGAATTATTGTATTGTATAGTGAGCTCAAGGTCAGTCTAAACTACAAAGTGAGACACTGTCTCAAAAAAAAAAACACTCAAAAATAGGGAATATTGACTGAATTCCCATTGCCCTGCTCCAACAATTATCATCCCTCACACATCTTACTTTATACTCTCACCCAGTGTGCTTCTCCATTTTACTGCCCTTTGGGCCAAATCCGAAGCTTGATTTCTGTCTGTCTGTAAATGCTTTGCAATATAATCTCTAGAGACTAAGGACTCCAAGCTAAATTTTTTTTATATTTCTGTAAAATTTTTATATTGATGTGGGCTCCATGAGATTTGCCTGAGGCATCTACCTATTGAGCACAAAAGCAAGTTTCCATAGTTTGTGGATGAAGACCATGGTTAGAGTACAATGAGCCACTTAGTAATATTTGTGCTCCACTAAGTTTTAGGCTATTCAATAAAGTTATTAAAACTTGAGTATAAACTACTTAATAAGAGTCACACAATGAGGTGATTCAGGACAAGAAGTCGGGAAGTTGTAGTGTGAACTGGGGTACTCTGGGTTCAAAGATGCCTATGACTGGGCTGGAAAGTCTCAAATGTGAACTGGCTCAGTTAGAGAACAAGTTTTCACAGAGACCTCAGTATATCTTGTTTAGATTTTGCTGCCTTTGACTTTTGATCCCAAATTTAAAATACACCCTGATTTATCCAGGTCACATTGTTGTGTTGCAGACATGTTGCGTACCATCTCATACATAAAATCAAAAAAGGAAAGTTGATTATCTCCTACTTTGTGTGTGGTGACCACTCAAGATAAAACTATTAGCATCTAAAGAAAATCATAGAAATTTTAGCATTTGAAATTTATGTTGATGATTTAACTTTAAGTTTATTTTTATCTGTATTGGTACATTGTATATACACATCATGATCACACTCAATATTAGGAATTATGATGTGATTTAATTCTCATTTTTGCCCATTCCCCTACCCACCCCACAACCCCCCATAACTTTTAAATAGTACCTGTGTCTTAGTTACTTTTACTATTTGTTGAGACAAAATACCTGACACCCAAAGATAAAGGATAAAAGATTTATTTGGCTCACAGTCTGTAGAGGTGTGAGTCTGTAGTTGCTTGGCTCCAAGGCAGAATGGAATAGCAGAGGAGAAATGGTTCATGGCAGACAGAAGGCAGCAAGCACCAAGTGAGAAGCAATCAGCAACCCCTGTCTGTCCCTTATATTTTATCCAGGCTACCTGCCTTAGGGCAGGTAGCACTTGTCTTATTAATCCTACCAGTGCACCATGAATCAATACCAGCATCATATCCTTGATCCCAGCATCACACACCCTATATGCAGCCATCTCCAAAAAAGCCCCACTCCTGACTGTTGGAGGCTTTGGGGAGATACATAGGCATAAGCCATAACAACTGATATAAATTATTTTCCTCCAACTAAGCTAATTTTGTATGTGGAAGAGAGAGGGAGATTGAGATTTTTATCAAAAAGTCCTTCAGAATCCTCAAATTCAAGGCCCCGGCTAATTCAGAAATCTACGAGTATAGGTAGATATAGTTTTGATTAATTTTAAGTCATTTTTAAACATTACACAAAAAGTATTTAGGATGTTCTTGTTGAAAGGATATCTTCAGCACATTAGGGCAGTAGGATGTCTGATGTTTAAAGATGATCCTCATGTTAAAAGGCATAGGAATGGGCCAGGGTTGTAACTCAGTGGCACTGTGCCTGCTTGGTAAGCACAAGGTCCTGAATTCAACCCCTGGTACTGCCAAAAAAATAAAAAAGACATAGGAAGCTCAGAGGTCATCAAGGATTTTACTAATAAGTAGAGAAGAAAAAATACCTCTGTACTCAAAGGCTGCCATACCAGGAAGCTTGGAAATAGAGGGGAAATGCAAAGCCTGCATAAGCATGAGTACACTTGAATTGGTTAGGCACTTTTGGGACATAGAAAAAGGAAAGCAAAGGCACACCCCTGCATTTTCAGACAGGCTGGAGCTCATAGGAGTAACTGAGAAAGATTAAATCAGGAAATTTAATATTCCTTCCTCAGCAGAAATGGGAAAGTGAAGCCCAGAGATTTAGTTTACTGGTTCTGGCACCTGCCTAGTAATTGCATGGTTCCTGGTTTGATCCCTGGTAATCACATACAACAATACCAGGCATGGTGACTCTGCCCACCAGTAATCAATATCACCTACCATGTCAGGCCTGGTGGCTCACACCTATAATCCCAGCACTCGGGAGGCAGAGGCAGGAGGATTGCTGAACTCAAAGATTGCCTGGGCTACATAGTGAGCTCAGGGCCAGCCTGAATTATAAAGGGTTACTCTGTCTCAAAAAAAAAAAAAAAAAAAAAAAGGGAAAGTGAGAGGTGTCAATGTATGGAAAGTATCATCTGAACTCTAATGGTCAGTGGTTTCCTTTGGGTGGCAGAGATGTTAAACAATGCCTGTATCTTTCTCCAATCTTCTATTATTTTTAAAAATTTTGCCAACAGCATGCATTATGCAAATAATTGGGTAAATCAGTATCTGTATTTCAATTTGTAAAAATCAGAAAGTCTCTATGGTTGGTGACAGAACTCCTGGGCAGTGGCGACTGCTTGAACATTTGGATGGCTAAAGGAATTTGAAATAAAACGAATTTTTTTTGTGAAGGTGAGAGAGACAAAGACAGAGACAGAGAGAGGGACAGAGAGAGAGAGAGAAAGAAAAGGAGAGAGACGCAGAGAAGGAAAGAGAGACTGGCAATTAAACTCAGGGCCTTTTCCGTGAACAGCTACAGTCCAGTTTTTTTAAAAAACAGGATCCAACCAAGTTGCAGAGTCAGCTAGGTTGGCCATGAACTTCTGATCGTCCTGCTTCAGCCTCCCAGAGTGCTGGGGTGACACGTGTGTGCCATGAGTCCCAGTTCAAAATAAATCTTCCACAAGCCAGAGACTCTCTTTTTAAGTTTCAGGACTTTTGCAATTTCAGAGAAAATTGGATCCACATATTTCAAACTCATTTAGTATAAAATCTTTAAATTGCCCTTTGTGTTCTGTAATATTTTTGAAGTTTGAACATTTTTCTTAAAATATTTTTTTAATCTGTTGATAATAACAGTTAATAGGTCTCACTCCCATACATTGTCAGCCCATAATAGGGATTTCCTTTATGATTATAGATTGCAGAGAGCATTTTCTTTGTCTCTAATAAGCAAATAAAAAGTGTATGATGATCTGAACCCTGCATTAGAAAGGAATTTGGAGTGAAATGCTGGGGGTCTTATTTTATTTATTTTATTTTATTTATGGTGACTAGCAGCTTGCTTCTCCCCAAGCCTCAGTTTCCCCAGATGTGAAGAATGTTGCAGGAATCAAGGAGCGCTTGGGTAGAAACCCTGTGGGCACAAGTTATTCATTCCGGTGAAGTCTTCACGGGCAGCAAAGCCATCTGAAACTGGATGAAGTCAATAGAGAAATCTGCTGACGGATCCCGGCCGGGCAGGGTGCTGGGAGGGAGCCCGTAGGATGCGCCGCTCATGCTTCAGCTCCGGGATGCCCCTTGTCACGGTGACCAGCAGCGTCCTAAACTGACACCCCTGCAACTCCAGGAGTCACTTTTTAAAACGGTTCCAAGAACACAGTTCTGAGCGTGGCTCTGGCTGGCCTGTCTGGCTCATGTACCCATCCTGTGGTCTGGGCTACGGAGGGAGGTAGTGCCCACCTTAGCCAGCTAAGCCGTGTGTCTACCAGCGTACCAGGGTCATGCCTCTCTCTCTCTCCCTCTCCCCCTCCCCGCCTCTTTGTAGTTCAGGCTGGCCCTGAGCTCACTGTGTAGCCCAGGCAAGCCTCGAACTCAGCAATCCTCCGGCCTCTGCCTCCCGAGTGCTGGCATGACAGGTGTTAGCCGCCAGGCCCAGCACTGTGAAATGTGGGACTGGGGATCAAACTTGGGACCTTGCGTTTGCAAGGCAGCCGCCAAAACCACTGTGCTAAATCCCCTGTCCTCTCTTAATTTTTTTTAACCACTTAAAATGTAAACACCGTTCTTGCCTCATCAGCTGTGGAAAAATAGGCTGCAAACCAGATCTGACCAGGGGCTGCCATACTGCTGGTGACAGGGCCAGAGGGAAGAGTTGGCATGAGATGCCACAGCAGCAGGGCATCTGTCCGCATCCCGGGCAGACCTGGAGCAGGCTGGCGCTGCAGAGCTGCACCCACTCCGGCTCCGGAGGTCAGGGCCTCTGGAGAAGGACCAGTGAGCTTGGAGAGGCGCTGTCCTCCGCACCGAGCCGGTTCCACAGAGGGACTCCAGGGTGCGGTGACAGCCACGGTGCTCCCAGCCGTGGTCCTCGAGAGGCACAGGGCCGCGGTACCCCAGCGACAGGCCCGCTGTAAGCGACTCCACAGGCTGTCTGCATTTTGAAGTAGAACAAATCCCATGACTTCTAGTGTGGTTGCTGTTCATGGTTTGGATCTAGATTCTCCCAAAGCTCAGGTAGTCAAAGGTGGGGGTTTTAAGAGAATGAAACATAGGGGCGCTATACTCATGAGTGGATCCATCCATGAAGGGTTCACAGCCGAGTGTTTATAAAGATTCCGGGTCTGCTCAGAAGAGGAGGGTCATTAGAAAGGCTGTGTTCTTATTCAGCTCCTCCCTCTCTCTCCCCATGGCCCTTCTCGCTCTCTCCTCTCTCCTCTTTCTCCTCTCCTCTCTTCTCCTTTCTGCCCCATCTCCTCTCCTTCTCCTCTTCCACTTCTTCTTCCTCTTCTCCTCCTTGTCTCCTCCCCTTCCTCTTCCTCTTCTCCTTCTTCCCCTCCTCCTCCTCCTCCAACTCCTCCCTCTCCTTCTCCACCTCTCCCCCTTCCTGGCCGCCATGATGTGAGTGGTTTTCCTCCGCCAGACCCTTCCATCTTACCCCTCCTGCCTTGGAGCCAGCTGATCATAGACTAAATTCTCTAAAAGACATGAACCAAAATGAATCTCTTCTTCTTTAGCTCGCTCATGACAGGCCTTTTGTCCCAGCGACAAGAAGAGGATGAAGACAGCGGCTACTGAGCGCGCACAGGTTCCCTCCGAGTTCAGCTCCTCAGCCTGGGGGTCACTCACAGCTCCCAGGTGGTGGCCACTTTCGCGTATTCTGAGAGGACAAACTGAATGTGAAATTTAGTTCTCAGAGCAAGTGTGTTAAAGAGTCAAGCCTGTTAAATCGTCTACTTCTTTGAAGTCTTGACTTACTTCTCACCATCAAACACCAATTTCTTAGCCTTTTTAACAACTCTGGTTTTTTCCAGCGACTTCCCGCTTTTGAAACGGTATTCATCTTAGGACTCACCACTCAGTTCTTCTCTTTTCCTTAACAAAGGCTGCGGTAGTGTTCAGGATAGGCCCAGAGCCAGGTTTCTCTCCGGCTTGTGATGGACTTGAACTGCTCTGACTAAACAAAGCAGACAAGGGAAGGAGGAAAGGGCAAAGTCCCACACTCATCTCAAGGAGACGGTAGGGGTGTCAGTGAAACCCAGCGTCAGAGGACTCACGCCTGCAAACTCGTCACCCTGCTGATCAGTTGACTTCTCCACCTGGAGTCACCACACATTCCCTTTCTCTCTCCCTCTCTCTGTCTCCCTCTGTCTGTCCTTCTCCCCTTTCTCTCCCTTTCCCTCCCTCCCTCCCTCTCTTTCTCTCTGTCTCTCCCTCTTCCTTCCCATCCCCCTCTATTTCTACCATCTCTCTTTTTGTCTTTCTCTTTCTGATGGGAGCGATCCAAAGATTAGAACCCTAAACTTCTACTATTGATTGCTAATTTCAGTAGGATCCAACTTCTAGAACTTTTAAGATTGTGTGCATGTGGAAGTGTATCAAAATGACAGCCGATGGTCGGAGATTTAGCTCAGTGGTTCCGGTGCCTGTCTCGCAAGCACAAGGCCCTGAGTTCAATCCCGGGAACCACACACAATGTTAGGTGTGGTGACTCACGCCCACCAGCCATCAATACCACATACCACAGTGCCAGGCGTGGTGGCTCATGCCTGTCATCCCAGCACTTGGGAGGCAGAGGCGGGAGGACTGCTGAGTTCCAGGCTTGCCTGGGCTACAGAGTGAACTCAGGGCCATCCTGAACTACACACAGTGAGACCCTGTCTCAAAAAAAAAAAAAAATGACAGCTGATCTTCAAAGTCCTCAAAACCATAGTAGTCCAAGGACACATCTGGAAGTACAACGGGGGTTAACATCTGGTCTTGCAGGAACTCTCTTCCTGAACAACTCCTGTCTTTATCCCTGCCAAGCTTATGGAAAAGAAACTGGTGACAGCCACAACTCCATCCCCAGTGTGTGAATTGAGAGAAGGAAATAATCTTTCATCCTAAGTTTAGGACTCGTCTGATCAACCTCCTTTCTCCAAAACCACTCTTGAAGGTGATGATGAGGGAGACTGGTCGTGTGCTGGCTCTGTCTCCTGCCACCTGGCGGAAGTCTTTTGGTGAGATGGCCAGACAGACTGCTGGTGGCATTCTGAACACAGACTTCAAGAACTTACTACCATTTATCCATAATTTGGGGCTTTCATAGAGTATTCTGCAGATAAGAAAGGTCCTAGTCAACATTCTATGGCAAGCTTTTTTTATTTTGTTTGGTTTGGGTTGGGTTTGTTGTTATTTGTTTGGATTTGCCTTAGCAAATGACAGCATGCTACTAGAAATCAAAAGCCAAAATTTACTTTTAAAAACACATACACCTGCCTGCAAAATCCACCTTTGCTTTCCAGTCTCTTTTGGGCATCTCCTGTCTATTGTATGCGACGACAGTGTCTGTGGTGCAGGCACAAAGAGCAGTGTCACATTTGTGAAGCTGACAGCTGTCTTTCATAGCTTTTTATTTCGTGATTGGCTTCAAACCTAAAATGGGAAGTGAGAAGACAGATCTTAGCTTTTTAAAATTCTGCACTCTATATTCTGCTTTTTGAAACTGGTGATTGAATCTTCAGTGAGTTGGGAAGGGCAGTCTCTGTTACAGATTAAATAAATATCTACCGAGTAGGGGTCTGTGTGTGTAGATTTGCACACACATGACTGCCAAGTATGTGGTCCTGTTCTCATACTACCCTGTATTTAACTAGGATCGGGAAGGAAAAGAGTCTGATGTGCTCACCATGCCGGTGGGACTGTCCCATGGGAGACGGAAACAGACTCAGTCATGATGCTTCTCCAGAGTCCCCTGTCACAAGAGATCTGTAGGTTCAGACACACAAGTCTCAGAATTCAAGTGGGTTGCAAAAGACCTCTGGTCCAACGCGGACCTACCCGATAGGAAAAGCGAGTTCTGCGATCTTCCTGTGGCTGAAGGAGCTAGGATACATCCTTCTTTGCCAGTCCCTTGGAAAGAAGAGACAGTCACTGTTTCTTCACGTATCCCCTCGCGTAACACAGTTCTTGAAGTTCTTGAAGTCTGTTAGTAATCGGTATGGAGACTCCTGCGCCTTCTCCTCTTCCTCTCTTCAACTCTGTTTCCTCCTGCTCTCCCCCCTTATCTTGTTCATCTCCTCCTCCTCCATATCCTTTCCTCTTCCTCCTCCTGCTCTCCTCCTGATTCTCTTATTACTCCTGCAATACTGAGGAAACAAAAGCCCGTTTGATCCTGCCTCACGCGTACTGAAAGCAGAAAGCCTGCTCCCCCAAGATGGTTCCGAGGAAAGTCTTTCCAGTGAACTCCTGGGATCTCTGCAAGGGATTCTGTTTCTTATTTGACACCTGCTTCGGGTAAAGCTAGTCAAGCCCACGAACGCTGGAACCCAAACCCCTCTCCTCTCTCTCTCTGTTCTCCAGCTTCTCTGAGGTGAGTAACTCTGCCCAACGTATGCTCCCTCTTCTCATGTTCTGACTCACCTGGAAGCAGAGAAATTGACATACACCAATTGACGTACACCAAATCCACTGAAATGATGATCTAAAATAAATAAATTTTTCCTCTTTTTAAGTTGTTTGTCTCAGATATATTGTCACAGAGGGTTGACTGAACAGTAGTGTACCACTGATCTTGGCAAATCTTTTGTTCTAGAACCCACAAAACATCATCACTCCCTCTACTAATGCCCAGATTTTTATTTCCTGGAATGGATTACCACAAGGAGAATACTTTCCATTCGCTTTCACTCCCCTCTTCTCATTAACCCTTAGCCTTTGAAATAGAAAAAAAAACAAAAAACAAAAAAACAGGAATCTCTAAAAAGATTCTGTTAGGGCTTTAATGTGGTTCTTTTAGATGCTTAAATAAGCCCAGAGGATTCTAACTGGCTATTATTATCATGTCATTTGTCAACTCATCAGAAAACCAAAACTCCATGAACTTTGTTTTCTATTCAATAATAAGTCAGTGGTTTCACTTGGTGATTTATTCAATCAACTAATCTCATCTCTCCAAAAGATGATATCACTGCTATGCTAGAAGAAAAATTAAGCTAATCAGAAGCCCTTTTCAAAGATGACTGAAAACAAAGAAAGTGGATTTAAGATGTTAAGGAAATCCTCCTATCAATTTCAGGAGGATAGTGAATTTATAGGCTTGGATTTCTGAAATTAGTCTTTAATTCGTTGCTTCCTTGACTAAGTGGCAGAAATACGGAAATAAATTGCAATTTAAAAGAAATGTTAAAAACAATCTCACCCAAGCTTCGAGCCAAGCTTCGCAGTCTACAAATGAAAAAGAAAAGTAGAGATGAAAATCACTTGCTCAAACACTGAAGCAAAATTATAGCATTACCAGAATCACTTGCTGTGTTTTAATCCAATCAAGTGTAAAGAACGCTCTTGGATTTATCTGAGTATATTCAGCCATTTCTCAGCACCCTGGTCATTAGTTGTGCAGCCTCTTGCAGAGGTGACTGGTTTCTAAAAACTCCACAGACTCAAGCCAGAATTTTGAAGCTGCCAAGCACTGTCCTGGTCCTGCGGCACCCACTGGGACATCGCCATTGTAGTTCAGGCTGGCCCTGAGCTCGCTATGGAGCCCAGGCAAGCCTCAACTCACAGCAATCCTCCTGCCTCTGCCTCTGGAGTGCTGGGATTACAGGCATGAGCCACCACACCCAGCATTGTGGTATGTGGTACCGGGGATTGAATTTGGGGACCTTTTACTTGCCAGCAGATGCTGAACCACTGAGTAAATCCCTGGCTCACACCTACTTCATATACTTCTTAAGCCTGCATATATGAAATTTTACTGCTCTCCATATAAGCCCTTGTTTTATTGATCTAAATCAACACAGTATTCTATTGTTTTATTCTCACCTTCTAAATCTTTCATGTCTAGTATGATGTCTTGTTTAAAACTATCCAAGATATACTTGACTAGTATTCGCTCTATGAATTCAGCATCCATATCATGCTGAGATATTATTTGGAATTGCCTGGAATCTATAAATTTATTTTGAGAGTCTATAAACAGTATTTTCTTTTCTCGAAATGCAATGTTATATCGTTTTTCATTCATTTAAGATTCCCTTTATTCTTTTCAAAATTTTTGTTCGTGTCTCATCTTGCAGCATTTGTTTCCATGAGAAATTGTATCTTTCAATTTGTGTTTGTAAT
Source organism: Thryonomys swinderianus (assembly GCA_004025085.1). NCBI lineage: Eukaryota > Metazoa > Chordata > Mammalia > Rodentia > Thryonomyidae > Thryonomys > Thryonomys swinderianus. The sequence goes on from PVIC010013654.1 coordinate 36,987, forward strand.
TGTTTGTTGAGCTAGAACATTGAGCATAGCATTGATTTTGCACGTGGCACTGTATCTAGAAAACTTGCTTACAATTTTAAATACTTTGAAAGTGTTTTAAATACTTTGAAAGCAAGTATCTTTCTAAATAGTGTGTTCTTATCGTACTGCCCAGAAGCTCCAAATTAAATGAAAATGAGGCGCATCCATGTTGGGTACTCTTGTCCTTTCTGGGTCTGAAGGAATTACTTCTAAACATATTGTAAATGTTTGCGGTTTTCTTTTAACACTTTGTCAGTTTTGAGAAGTTTCCTCTCTTCAGAATTGCTTATACAAGAGGTAAACATTTCAATTTACCAAAACCCAGTTGGCCTAAGGCCATTTAAATCTACAGAGATTGAGGTATGAGGAGTTTCAACATTTTCCCTTTGCTTCTTATAGCTGCCTTGCAGGTAGAAAATACAGGAGCAATTCTTACATTAATGTCTCACTTTGTGGCCCAGAATGAGAATACTAATCTCCTACTAATCTCTTGGAGATTAGAATTCCAAATCAGTCTCAGCCTCGGGTTCAATTCCTTTTAAGAATTTGCATTTCTGTCAAAGCAGCCAAGAAACATATGAAGAAATGCTCAACATCTCTGGTCATTCGAGAGATGCAAATGAAAACAACATTGAGATTCCACCTCACTCCACAAAGAATGGCTGCGATCACAAAGTCAACCAACGACAAATGCTGGCGTGGCTGTGGGGAGAAAGGAACCCTTCTCCACTGTTGGTGGGACTGCAGACTTGTGCAACCATTGTGGAGATCT